>JAOUQX010000018.1:4273735-4288877 GCA_028566295.1 Liobagrus marginatus | reverse complement strand
AAACGTCGCAGACGACATCGAGACATGACCGTGTGTGTTAGCACAGCAGGGACGTTTTTGTTGTGCTTTATTTTAGGGGGAACCTCAGCTGACTGGAAACATCATTAGATTCTAATTAGACTGGCATCCACTTAGCAGGCGTCGATTAGCTGTTACTGGAACGTTTAACGTTTACGAGGGGAACACGGTGTGGAAACGCGGACGTTTGAGCTTCATACTTTCCTGACTGCAGGAATAATTACATGTTTTATTCTTAGAGCGGTTAGCAAATCTGCCTCACGGCAAGGAGGTCATGGGAGCATGGACTCGATTCCCACCCAGGGTGTTTCTGTGTGGAGTTTGCATGTTCTCCTTGTGCTTGTGCGGGTTTTCCCCGGGTACTCCGGTTTTCTCCCGCCTCCAAACACATGTGATTGGGCGTAGGTGAATGTGCTACTCTTAATTGTCCATAGGAGTGAATGTGTGTGTGAACGGTTGTCTGTCTCTAAGTGTTAGTCCTGTGATTAAGTGCTGATTGGACAGAATGTACACCGCCCTAACTAAGTTAGCTGGGATACACTCCAGCGCCCCCACGACCCTGAACAGGATAAACGCTAGATAATGGATGAATGGTTTCATTCTAAAGGATTTGTTGTTAAATAATAATAACAATAATATTATAGATATAGATATATTATTTGAGAAGTTTTATTAAGCTCATGAATTGTGTTTTACTGTGTAATTGGCACACAAATCGACCCTGAACAGGATAAGCTCTAGATAATGGATGGATGGATTCTTAGCCATTATGAGAGCTGTGTATTTAAAAAAAAAACATCTGAGCTAAAGCCGAGACTGGCATTTAGACATGTTATTTTCTTATATAATTATGGTGTAGGAATTTTTTTTCATTAGCTTTAAACCAGGGGCCATAGCCATGCAGAGTTTAACGTTAGCCAAATGAAACACACCTTATTAAGCTAATGAAGTTCTTCAGGCTTATTTGAGAACTGCACGTTGTGTATTGGAGCAGGGTTGGAATTCACCTCCGCAGGGCTCAACATACAGTATATTAATGCCATACCTTTCTTATTTACATATGATGCAAGGTTAAAATCACAGCATCTATCTTTGTAGATTTCAAGTGAGAGTTCTGGCTATGCCGCTCTAAACACAAACGCTCCTCAAAGAACAGTTTAATAGCACCTGTTATATGACTGTTAAAGAAGCAGATAATATAAATGAATCAATGAATAAATGACTCCTGATTAAAATACCAGTGTTGTTGGATAAAAGCTTTATTTCCACTGTGGCTGTTTTAGAGAAGCTTAATGTGCTGCTAATGAGAAATATTTATGCTTCGTTATTATGGAGAAATGCTGATTTTATGGCGCTGGGTGGGGAAGCATATAAAAACCAAGTATTGTAGAACACCACAGATATGTGAGATGCTGTAGCTGGAAAATGCTGGCGGCGAACAAGAAATCTGCTTCCTTTCCTATCTTTCCATTATCGCACATGGGGTTTGTTCACAAGGCTCTCCACAGCTACACATGGTGTTTAGCTTGTTATTTGCTAAATAAACGTAGAAATTCCTGTAATATTCTGCTAGCACTTCTGTACTATTGATTTGGTTTTGCATATTGTTTAGGTATGATGCGTTATATCAATTTATGCCAAGTCGGTATAATCTAAAAATGTGTTTAATGACTCTTAAAACCACTAGTGTAAATTTATGACAAGACCTTATAACAGCTTTCATTAAAAAGAAATCGCATATTATAATAATCATTTTAAAGTGATTCAATAAAAAAACAAACAAACAAAAAAATCATCATCAAAAAAATAATATTAATAATTATTAATAGCTTACTTCAACATTGCTGCAAACATGAAAAAGACTAGAAAAAAACAGGGGTACAAAAGGTTTCTCCACTTCAGCTACATCACTTGAGTTTAGGATTGGTCTCATCTGCTAAGGATGGATGAATGAATGGACGAATGAACGGATTAATGAATGAAGGAACGGATGAATGAATGAATGATTGGTTGAATAAATGAATGAATGATTGGTTGATTGAATGAATAAATGAAGGAATGAACGGTATCTGACGGTGTGCTCAGATAAAAAAAAAACTGTTTCGCAGACAGAGCTTACCCTAAGCCAGGATTAGGCCTTAGCTCAGTTAGGATATTTTATAAGTAGCTTTTATAAGCGTACACTAGAGAGAGAAAAAAAACATTACTGGTGTGTATTTCAATACAAAACAATGGCAGTGACATATTTTAAGATATTTCAGTACAAGTTTTAGTCTAGGACTGCAATAAGCCTTGTCTATGGAACCGGGGGTTAAAATAAAACCCTCTCACCTGCATGGATCTTATCTCGATGTACAGCTTAAGCTCTATAAACGATTATTAATCTTTCTTAAAGAATACAGTACGACCCTGTTTTTTTGTTTGTTTTTCCAACTCTCCCCTGCCCTAACCCACTGCTGATTATCTGGATCAGGTGTGTTCAGTCAATCAGAAGCTGGCCGATACTAATCACTGTCATCTTTCCTCACTCTACCCTTAACTGAGCTGGTATCCTTCAGCTTCTGATTGGCTGAACGCACCTGATCCGGGTTATTAGGATGATGTTTATACAGAATCTTAAGTGTTATGACCTAATCAGAGCTTCTGTGTTTCATTCTTCTTTCTGATTAGCGTTATAGGGGCAGATGTGGGAAATGGCATCCGGGTGTTTCTCCCAGACATCGGCATGTTCATGGCAGGCCTGGGCACCTGGCTGGTGTGTCGCAGTCTGCAGAAGAAGAGACCAGTGGAGGAAATGGCACAGGACAACCAGGACTTTGATGCAAAAGAACTGGTTAGATTGTTATAAACTGTTAGAGAATATATTTACAAGTTCTCTGTCTTTTACACTTTCTTTTATTTGTACACACACACACACACACACACACACACACACGTTTTGCTATCTTAATGACGACATTCCATAGGTGTAAAGGTTTTTATAGTGTACAAAGTGTACATTATATCCCCCTACCCCCTACTCCAGGACCATGGTGCTAACCCGTACAACAGAGAGTCACATAGACAACATAGAGCTACGTACTGCAAAAGTGTGCAACACGTCCAGACAGTGCAAAACAAACCATAGAATACAATATGCCACAGGACAGATCAATACAATATAGCGGCAACCGTAGCGCAACATGTGGTATTGCACCAAATAACGATAGCAGCACTGAGTAAGTACAAATAACGGCATTATAAGCAGCAGAAAGCAGAATTAAAATATGTAACAGTAGCAGCATTGGAAAAAAAACGATTTAAAGTGATTGTGGATAAATGGTTTATTAAGTAGTAAACACATATTTATATAAACTGAGTGTGTGTGTTTGTGATGTGCTTGTGGAGATAAACCAGATGTATATAGTGTTTCAGTAGATGCAGGGTTTTTGTAGATGTAATACATGTGCATATGTCTTGGTTCAGATGCAATATCAAACCAGTGCACATCAGTGATATGATTTTTAGTCCGTTGTAAGTTTATAACATAATTCATTTTTGATTCATCATGATTCAACTTTATAACATGATTCGTTGACATTTACAGTTACATCTCTGGCGTTTTGCAGGCGCTACATGTGTTTGTGTATATTGAATTACAGCAGTGCATTTAAGCGTTTATGAAAGCCATATACTCATCTTACTACAACCAAGGCTGTTTTTTTGTTGTTTTGTTTTTTTCAATTTGACTAGAAACGGATTGACTAGCAGAGGATGCTGAGCTAACTCACATTACCAGTCAAACATTTTGACACAGTTAGTCATTGTATTGGAAATTTACCTATTATTAAATAAATCACCTTAGAGAGATATGGAAACGTTAGTCAAACAAGAATATTCTCTTTATTGCCGGCAATAGGGTATTACTTTAAAATGTATGCTTCAGCATAACACCTTAGAATAAGCTCCGAAGAAACGGTGTGTTACAAGGCTCTTTTAATCCTTCAGCCATCCCAGAGGGAGGGTACAGGGTGGAGAGAAAGGTTCTGCGCTGTAACGTTATCTTGATGACCATTGCAGTTGGATAGCTTAACCTAAGTTTCACCTCTGCTTTATTACCTCCTGGTCATCTGGTTCTTCCCTTAACCAAACACAAACAAGTAATAAACCTTCATTCCTAATTCCACCTCTAACCTTTTTACAGCAGGTTAGAACCTTCTCGGCTCCACACAAACACATACTAGTTCAGCCTTAACTGCCTCAATATATATATAGAGAAAACTTCATTTGTTAATTTAACAATGTAATTCCCATTACATCATACATTTATGAAATGCGTAGAATTACTAAAGAGTACTACGTAAACATTTTTTACGGGGTGGTCGTGACTCAATGGTAAGGCTCTGGATCAGTTATCAGATGGTCAATCAGAGATCATCAGAGATCATTGATGCTAGCTCACACCAGGTAAGCTACCATCATTGGGTCCTTGAGTAAGGCCCTTAACCTCAGTAGGTCCAGGGGCGCCGCATATTCTGGCTGACCCTGCGCTCTGGATCCAGCCTTCAAATTCATAATCTGTTATATAGCCGAATAAAGTTTCACTGCATGTATGTGTATGTGATAAATAAGATCTGAATTTGTAATGCTGTTAAAGAGCCGTCCCCGAGGAGGGTTTACTTTTCACACACCAAAAAAAAAAATCTGATCTGTGGCTCAATTGTGCACTAAGCGACTAAGCGGACTTATGCCTGTGTAGTGGTAGACATTGGGTTTTGCTGCGTTGTATTATTATTTTTTCAATCCTCATGCAGGAACGTCTTACACTTTGTACCAAAAAAAAAAAGCAAACCAAAGAATATCTTTAAAGTTCACAAACAGCCCAAGTTCTTTAATTCTTCTATAGTTTAACAAGAAAATAAGTTCTTTCGAAGAAAAGAAAATCGACAATACATTCTTAAAATGAGAATATATTTGGTCCAGATATTCATTGATTGTTTTAGAGAGTTTCTCCCTCTATAAACTCGTGTAGGTTTTGTTAATAAACTAATGAGGTAAATGAGCTGAAAGTGTGTGACAACAGTAAGGTTAATGCAGGACAATATCCAGCAACGCAGCGTTATAATGTTTATTCAGTAAGCGTTAGCACATGGTGCATAAAGAGGCTCTCAGGGTCGAGACAGTTCGCTGTGCTGCTATTAACAGGGTGCCGGTTCCTGTGCTGCAGGCTACACATGTGGAGCAGTTAAAAGATTGTTTGGTTTATTGTGTGCTGTTTCTGAGAGATTCAAAGTTATCTCATCTACAGCAGCTTTGTTTAAGTCACAGGCATCCCCTGTTCACAAAGGAGTGTCCTCTTCATTATATCATACATCATATCATATAATATCATCATATATCATCATATATCATCATATCATAATCACATCATATATCATAATCATATATCATCATATATCATATCATACTATATTCTGTTATATTATATTGTATCATACTATATTCTATTCTATTCTATTATATCATATCATACTATATCATATATCATATCATAATATAGTCTGTTATATTATATTATATTATATTATATCATAGCGTATACCATATCAATCATATACTGTACTATATCTTATATCATATCATACTACTATTCTATTATATCAAATCAATCATATTGTATCGTATTATATTGTATTATATTATATTATATTTTAGATTCTAATTATATATTCATTTTTATATGTTCATAAAAATAAGATTCCAATACAAGGCTCGTAAGACGTACGTATGGTGAATTAAAAGAAATGTATTAGTAATCTTTGTTTGAAATACGATGAAACGGCTGGTTTGATGTTAAACTATTGTATTGTAAAATTAATATTGGGGGATTTCTTTATTGTTCCAATGCCCAGTTTGATCATCACCAATTCGCTACTAAATTTTTTTTTCTTAGTCTGAAAAGTTAGACAGCAGCATAACCAGTACTTACATTATACTCATATTATGCAGTATATACCGTTTGTCTTACTGCTAGTTGTAGTCATTTTGGAAGCTCTGATGTTTGAGTGATTATGGTAGTTGGTGAATTCCTCGTATGTTTGCACAGGACGAGAGCGATGAGAAGGGAATCCTCGACGATGAAGAAGGTGACGAGATGCTGTACGATGAGGACTTTGATGCGGAAGACGAAGCGGAAGAGACAGACGATGGTCTGATTGAGGAAGAACAAGAAGCGGAGGAGGAGGAGGAAGAAGAAGAAGTGAAGGAGAGCGCTAAGATGAAGGCCCTGCGTATCGTCGCAGGAGTGGCGTCTAAAGTAAAGGACATCATTGGTAATCTCATCAGTACAGCGGGACAGGTGGTGGTGACCATACTGCTGGGTCTAACAGGTGACAACTTGCTATGTTTAAACTCTTCATTCATTTGTGTAATAAAAGAACGGATGTTTTTAACAGTTTTATCTTTTACGTAGCAGGCGGCAGAGTTTAATCACACTTCCTGTTTTTATTATCCGCCGACATCATTTCAAAGCTTTTAGTAGAAGTTGGGTAATAATTATATCTAGAATATCCTCTCGATCTCTATAATCTCGTATGGTTTCAGTGACAATCTAAAAAACATTTAGATCCGATATAAAGATGACTGTGGCTCGTTTTGTTTAATTAGAATGAATTCATTTAATGTCTACAAAATTTGAATGTTGTACAGTTTGTCCAAATTATTGTAAGTTAGGAAGACAGAAACAACAATAGAAAATACAACGGCCCGTTGAAAAATAATATGCTAATATAAATAATATGATATGACCCGGGTTAAAGCAGGGTTACTATTACCATGTTAAAGTGGTAATGTTGTTTATTGCTTTTATACCATTTGTCAAAGGATGCATTTATTAAAACATTTATTAACGAATGCCTTAATGAATGGGATGAAAGGTGAACATGAATGCAAGGGCAAATGATTTATTATAAGAATCACAACAAAACACACAAACAGTAAAATCCTTATGCTTACTGTACATTTACATTTACAGCATTTAGCAGACGCTCTTATCCAGAGCGGCTTACATCCGAGCAGTTGAGGGTTAAGGGCCTTGCTCAGGGGCCCAACAGTTATAACTCTGATCAGCAGTTTAACACCTTAACCGCTGAGCTACCACTTGTAAATAGTGAGGGTAATGATATTGAAACAGAATGGGGCTGATGGGTACCGTACACCTGATGGGTGGTCCTGTAACATTTTTGATGCTACCGTGACGGTGCTACATTATAGGAACATCTGCAAAACAAGCTAGTTCCTGTTAAAACATGCACTCACTGCTCACACCAAAGTTTCTTTTTATGAATTTTAAATAGAAAGCTTGAATGTACAAGTCAGGGTCGCTGTAATCGAAAATGAATCAATTCCTTCTAAGCAATCGAATGTAAACCTTTGTAAAATAGTGAACAGAGTTTTGGTCTGTATGGTGCTGTACATCTGGATAAAATTCCTATGAGATACATGTAGTGATCAATGTAAGTAACAGCTGGTAAAAATTCTGATATCAGTACATTCATTGTAACTTGTGTGTGTTGAATGTGTGTTCGTAGCTCTACACACCATTGAACCCTTCTTTTTGCATCCACACTTACAGGCATGATGCTGCCCTCTCTGACCTCAGCCGTTTACTTCTTTATCTTCCTCGCCCTGTGTACGTGGTGGTCCTTCTGCCAGACCTTCGACACACTACTCTTTAGCTGCCTGTGTGTGCTGATGTCCATCTACTGCGCTGGCCACCTCATTGTTCTCTACCTCTACCAGTTTCAGTTCTTCCAGGACAGCATCCCAGCTGACGACAGCTACATCAGGTGAGGTTTAACAGCTGTGGGGTAGAAATGGGTTTTTCTTAGACTGCAGGGAAATGATGCAGTGAGTGTGAGGTCTTGTAAAACTACTGAACTTACAATGTCTGGAATATGTAATAGCTAATAAGAGGCATCAAAACCTCTGTTCGAGATCTGTGCACATGTACATTTACATTTACAGCATTTGGCAGATGCCTTTATGTAGAGCGACTCACAGTACATTTATCACACTGAGCAGTTGTGGGTTAAGGGCCTTGCTCAGGGACTCAGCAGTGGTAGTTTGGCGCTACTGGGGATCCAACCCCAATCTTCCAATCAGCAGTCCAGCACCTTAACCACTGTGCTACCACTTCCCCCATCACTTATATATCACTTACATTTTATCTAGTGCATTTTTTTTTTTTTCTCAGACCTTTAGATAGCCTTCATCGTATCTATATACCTCGAATGCAGTAACGGACAGACACTTCATGAGCTTTGTATAGAGAGGATTTTATTCCTGAGTAAGCTGTGATTTTTATTTTATTTTTTATTACTATGTGCATCAGCATTCTACCCGTTTTCTATAACGGTCATATAACTGCAGTCATATTATCCATGCAGCGTTTCCTTGTAGTGCTAATTGTAAGTGCGAAAACGCCCCTTTCCTATTCCACATTATAGAATATCAAATATATCTCATTAAATCTCAACATGCTCTGTGACTGAAGTATGAACGGAATCCAGGTCTCTAAAGACACCCATCACTTTACCAGTAGTTTTCTATTCTTGTCATGGACTCCATGGTCACAAATCGATTTCATAAGCTTTTATTCATTCGCCTTGATACAGTCAGACCATTACTTCTAAGTATAGTCCCAGCGTCTTGGACGATGTGCACTTCCCTCTATTCATGAGAGCCTAGCATCAGGCCCTATAAAGGCGCTCTCAGTTCTATGGACCAACTCTCTGTTGTTCGTCTGCACTGGATGTTATGACCATGAGGAATGTGTGGCGTCCACAATGAAGTTAAGATTGACCGATCGTGTCAATTATTTTACTGTAGTAATTCCTTTAAACAATTTTGAATGCACTTTACTATACGCTGCCGTTTTTTTCTAAACTGTTTTGGCTCTTCTTTGAACCTACTGGTTCATTGTAACTGCAGTAGCACAGTATATGTGTCCCATGCATGGCCTAATTATGGCTGATGACAGAGTCTTGGCCTTGGTTTACCCAAATGGTGAAAGCCAGTGTCGACAGACTTGGCTTCCCGCATCCCGTTGCCTTCACAATAGGGTCATGTGACTTGGCCATTCCCAGGTGCAGGAAAAGCGCATACAGGAAGTGATGTCGTCACCCAAAAGACAGCATCTTTTGCACGTCTTATTGCGCTATGCTTAACCGAAGCATTGTTTATTTATATGTTTCATATATTTTATGTATTAAATATATATCCCAGTGTATGTTTAAACTGTTCTACTTTTTGGCAGCTGTTTGTAACTCGGCTTCCTAAGTGTTTTATTATTTCTCTGTAGCAAAATGTAAAGTGCATTATAAATAAAATGTATTATTATTTTTTATTATTATTATATTTTATTATGTTTCCTCAATTATGGACAAATATTTAACGTGTTGCGTTAGGATTTGGATTAATGTTATGTAAATGAAAAAAATACCATTCTGGCATTAGTATCAGTAACATAGTCATTGTTTTACTTTACGTTTGTGTGGAAACCAATACATATAGGAAACTAATTCATATTAGGTATAGTGCTGTTTATGGTTCAGTAAAGGAAGCGTTAGAGGGTTTCGAGGCTGTTGAAATATATTTTAAGTATAACATTTTTTTTTTTTTAATTACTTCTGTTTTAGCCAGTTTAATGGTTTTTTTTCTCTTTACAGTTTGTTTGGAATTTCTCCAATAATCAAAACAAGCTGCTCCTCTACATGGAAGCTAATTGTCTATCCTAATCTCAGTTGGCATCATTTTGTCAATCCCATCATGCTCCTGCTGCTATACTACACCCTGGCCACACTGATTCGTCTTTGGCTGCAAGATCCAGCACTCACGGTTAAGGTTCTTTCATTTTTTTTAAAGGATTATACTTTGATTCTATTTATATTGAAGTCTCATTCATTCATCCATCCATCCATCCACCCATGCATCCATCCATCCATGCATCCATCCATCCATGCATCCATCCATCCATGCATCCATCCATTCATGCATCCATCCATCCATCCATCCATCCATCCATCCATGCATCCATCCATCCATCCATCCATCCATCCATCCATCCATCCATCCATCCATCCATTCATTGTCTAGCACTTATGCTGTCACATGGGTGCTGGATTCTATCCCAGCTAACTTAAGGTGTGAGGCGGGGTACACCCTGGACAATCTCCAGTTAATCGCACGGCTATGTTGAAGTCACGAAAAAGCTTCAGTGTATTAGTCGCAGTTGCTATTATGAAAAATGAATCAATACCTTCTGACCAATCAGAGTTTCAGAATTCAGAAATACTGACGGGTTAAAAGATGAATTTCCTCTAAATTAGATGAAGTGCCGTGACACATGGTAAAGATTTGTCCTTTATTTACATTTCAGAGTATTCATTTTAATTGGTAAATGTGTGTTTGTAGTTCTGCGGACATTTAACACCCTTCCAAAAATGCAACATAATGCTAAACTATATCGATTGTTAACATTTCTTAAATCTTTCATAGAAAAGATATCCCTAAAATAGCATATTATTATTATTATTATTACTATTAATGTAATTGTAACGTATAGGCATGTGCCTCACGGGAGTGTTTATGTTTAAGCATCGCACATATCCTTTATGTTTACTTTATGTTTGTGTTTTAAGTCTCAGGAGCACTAAGCGGCGTTGATGGTCTTATCACAAACACCTATGTTCACTACCTTGTTCCACTGAGCCGTAACATTAAGAACGAGCACCTGTGTCTAGTTAAAGCTTAATTATGTTTTGTATTTAGGGACGGCACGGAGACTACTTCGGGGCAGTTCGTTGTGTGTGTTGATAACGTGTGGAAACCCCTGCTTGCCGTGAGCTGGAGGTTACGCCAGTTTCCCGGCTTCATGTTATGTTTTGTTTAATAAAGAAGCTTATCCTGATCTCTGTCTGCGTTTGAGCCATACTTCATGCCGGGAAGCGGAGCAAGCCTTTGCTCCACGTGACAGTAATATTTTATATGACCTCATTTAAAGAATTTATGCGCGTTGTCTTTTATATGCAGCATATAAGGCACAAGGTCATGCTTTTCATTCACTGACCGCCAGTAAGAAATAGTGGTCTATAGGAAACGCCATAAAATCGGAACGTCCAATGCCTTTTCAGCTAGCAATATAAGTTAATGACGCTAACACCATCTTTGCCAATCAATACACCGAAACGCAATGATGTAATTAAAAACACTGCGAGACACATGTCAAATTCCATACTGCGATATCCCGTGCAGGCCTTTTCAGTTGCTAAGACCAGATTAGTACTCCATCATGTCCCTCATAGGGCTGCAGCATTCCAGAGCATATGGCTTTATAGAGTGGTCAATAGCATGTGTCCTTTAAAAACCTGCCTGTCTGAGATCTTATTGATCTGCGGGCTGAGTGTTTCCCTGTTTGCCGTTTCAGAAAGCAAGGCATGATCATCTCTGATTACAGTGTAAATCTGTTGGTGACACATAAGCAAGACATTCCAGAAAGAGCCAATATTAATCAAATGAATGTCACTATTACTATCGAATGTGTGTAGAGGTCGAGATCTGTGAGATCATGCATTGACTTTTTAATCCCGATGTCAGTGTCAGAGGTCAGAGGTGAAATGTGCATGCGTATTATGAGTAAATTGCTAATGATCTATTCTTTATTGTTTATTGGCTTGTTTTATAGGAGAATGAGGAAGAGGGGGTAGATGAAGACAATGAGCCCCCTTCAGCAGAAAAAAGGAGGCAACTATGGTGGACAACACGAAAGAAGACCGAAGAGAAGAATGTAAGACATTTACTCTTATAGATTGATATTATATGCTTGTAATAAGGTCTGAATATGCAGACATGTAAAGGAACAATACGAAACATCGACCGTTTGTCCAGTCTGAAGGATTTCAGTGCATCTTTTAAAACAATAGTACATCATTTTTAGAACATGTTTCAGGATATCTTTTTTTTTTTTTTTTTTACAGTAGATCTTATACGAACGTCATCGTTTTTGGTCAACACTCATTCGTTCAGATCCTGAATCATAATCCTGTCAGGTCACGCGGGTCAAATAAATAAAGGGCATTCATGAATATTCGTAGTCCGTTTGTCTTTACTGAACACGGCTGTAATAGTTTAATTATGGATTACCATCCCAGGCAGTGATAAATATTCAGCCCAGTATCAGTGTATCATCGTATATATCCTTACATAATACCGAGGAGGATACCTAATTAATAAAATTAATAAAACTACAACAGCAGTGGCGCATGCATTAAAGCCGTCGTATAAGACGACTTTCTACACCCTAATTATACTGGATAAATAGGGGGTCGTCTTATACGCCGGAAAATACGGTAATTGTCAAATCACAACTTTGTAAAGGAGCAGATTCAGACAATCCTGTCTTAAAATGTTAAAATAACTTTAAGACGCATTTTGTTTTCTAGCGATCTGAATGCATAAGACAAATGGGAATAAATACATTAAACCATGTTTGTCAGCATTCTATTTTAATTCTTCATTTTTTCCCCCACTATAATTATCATCACTAGCTATTTTGTTGATTTTCATTCATAGGTTATATTTTACATATAATCTATGCTCTTTTATTAGCTACATTTGGTCTATGCTTTGATGACGTTTCATCTGACATACAGTTCGGATTAAAGTATAGAGAGGATCGCTGTAGCTTCTCGTCACAATCAGGAGTGTTTGTGCTATGTCCAGCTCAAGACGGCCATGTTGAAAGGTTGTAGCTCTCCACAGAAACACTAAAAGCTTTTGGCCAGAATGAGTGTGTGAGTGATCGCCTATAATCTCTCAATAGTGCCGCTCCTTATTGTTCCACCTTAGCGGTGATGTTAGTGAACAATAATGCCATCGACCTTCTGCTGGTCAATATCTTCACCTCACTCTTTTCTTGTGCTTATCTCTCTCTCTCTCTCTCTCTCTCTCTCTCTCTCACTCGCTCCAGCTTCTGGCTACTCAGGATGCTTACAGCACCAGTGAGGTTAGAGAACATTTGTGGTTTTCTAGAGTGTTATGTAAATCCCCGCTCACATCAGTAAATTTAAGACCTCATATAAGTACTACGATTGATCTGGTTCTTCTGTTTGTCCACTGCATTTGCTTTGTTTCGGCCATGCTATATAATTTCATATTACATATACTATGAAGCATGTAATAATAAGGCAAGCCAAATTTTTTATTTATTTTTTTGCTTGGTTGAAAGAACTCATGAAAAAATGAGTTTATTTTTTGTCATTTCTATGTTAAGGGTTTTTTTTTTTTTTTGGTAAAAAAATAAAAGTAGGGACTTAGCTGTGGTTTTTGCTGCTTGACTATTTGTACCAATCATTTTTATTTTCCTTGCTAAATGTAATGCGGCTAATACTATCCCAGCATTATTTATTATTAAGTCATGTGTATGTAGATATGCTTCGTTCCATTTATGTTCTACATACACATATAAATTTACTATGCCTTGAAAGTCATAATATGGTAATACAGTATGTATGTTTCTAGAAAGATATATGCCGAAAAGTATGTGGATACCTGACCATGCTTACATAGGCTGAATACATTAATGGTAGGGTTATTTAAAGGTTATTTTAAACAAAAAGTCAAGACTAAATTTGGAAATGGATTTTCAGCAAGCACTTATGGATCTGGACAGGTGACCACGTCTTTAAAACCTTAGTAATTGGTATTACTATTATTTATATACTATTAATATAGTATACAATACTAATGATATACTATTAAATACTATTTACTACTATTAAATACATAATTCTATACTATATAGTATAGTATAGACTACTATACTATTATATTAGTATTACAAAAAACTGTAAACAAAATAGGACTCTAGGAATATGTGTAATAACCTTTGCCATCTTTATTGTGTCCCGTGCAAAATATGACACAAAATATGCCATTGACGTAACTTTATTAGCTTTTTTATTGTAACTAAATTTACTTGACGTCATTTTTTACGTTTTTTAAATGTATGTTAAGGACGTGGCATTTTGAAATTGTTTGAGCTCCTTATTGGCCCAAAACAAAAAATTCTATAAATAAATAAATACCTTCTATAAATAAATTCTTCAAATTTAGGAGTACTACAGAATTTTTAAAAGATAATGAATGAAACATTATTTCCACTTATGTTTTTTTAGGCAGTATTGGTAAACTCCAATGGAACTTCTTTTGGGTATGTCCCCACCCTAAATGCAGAGAATGGACCAGTCAGCTTGGACCGCTTCTCTATCCCTAAGTATAAGGTGGACCAATCCAATAATATTGAAGGTAAGATTTCATTTTTCGTGCGTCATAGAGACAGACGGTTTCGACACAATCATATAATAAAACCATAATGGTTGTTGTATGTAATAACATTAAAATGGACTAATACCGTTAATATACATGTTTTGTGACATGAACTGTCTTTACTGATGCGGTGCTTATATCTAATGCTGCTGTGTGCAGATCAGAAGGACGGAGAGGTGTATGAGGTGGTGGATATACCACCGGAGGAGGAGGAGGAGGAGTTAAAAGAAAGCGAAGAGAACGAGCAGAACGTCGCCCCCGCTGGTGTCGTCAAAGTCTTTCGTTTTGTTATGAAACAGAGTTACGTGTGCGCTTTGATCGCCATGATGGTGAGCAGGTTATCCTGACTAACTTAGTGTGTGAGGCAGGGTACATCCTGGACAATCAGCATTAATAATGGATGGCATCCATTTGATGTTGTAGGTTATTTTCTAGCCTGGTTATTAGTATCGCCCGGTTTTTATTATATGCGGGCCGGGTTGAAGACATGGAAGTAAACGCCCGTTGCTATGATTGGTTTAGCATCCTTTATGTTATTTCACTACTACTATGAGCTGGCGAGTTTATAGAATCAGGCGTCGTGGAGGCTGTTTCACCGATCTATGAGGTCATGGATAGGCAAGTTACAGGATCTGGAACGTTTTCAGTTCTGAAACCTACAGGATATTCTTTTTAGTACGATGAACTTTTATTAAGTATGAAGAAATGTATTATTAAGTAAAGGTTGACTTGCATAACCTTGTTCAATAATTGCTTTTTT
>JAOUQX010000018.1:4171785-4184900 GCA_028566295.1 Liobagrus marginatus | reverse complement strand
ATGGCAGCATGTCTGGAGTGGGGCTCAAACCCCCGATCCTCTGATCACTGACTCAGAGCCTTACCCACTGAGCCACCTTCACCCTTTGAGGTGCATTTAATGTGTTTGTATCGTTTCACTATAAAATCTTCAGCACCTTTGAAAGCATAAATAATGTGCATGTCCAGCCTGCTGTCAGAACGCTGTTGTTCAATGATGCAACTGGAAAAAAATGTAAAAGCGAGTCCATACATGAACGGGATTCCTTTTGTCTAAATCTCATGCGAACTTTCACTCCAGGTTTAAAGGCACGGTAGCAGATTTTATACAAAAGCATCGTTTATTCTGCAGGTTGAAAGTCTCTTCACATGTCGCCAGCACTCTTTAAGCTAAGTGTTCTAAATGTATTTATATGTATTCATATGGTCGGTCGAAAGCGTTAAATCCAAAACACTTACACATGCACATGTGTAAGAAGGAAAAACTGTGTGTAAAATATGAAACGCATATTATATACAAAATATACAATATTTTGTGACCGAAAGAAGATCCATGTAGATATATATGATGACATATAGATGAAGATATAAGGGACATTGGGTACTGTTTAGGGAACGTTTACATCATTAACACTGTGTTTGTAAGTTGTTTCCTCCAACCCAGACCCTTTTCCATAGGAGTGAATGCGTGTGTGAATTGTTGTCTGTCTCTAAGTGTTAGTCCTGTGATTAACTGCTGACTGGAGGAAACCGGAGTAAATCCTGGTACTCGTACTGGATTCGTAAAAATCATACCAGAATACTGATGGCGCTTCCTGTAGTGTGACACGGGATCTCATACAACATCACCTAGCAACGTCAGGAGTGACATCACTTTAATGTGTTTCTCATGTTTTGGAGCTGTACTGTATCTAGGTGGGCCACATCTCAGTCCCTTGTTTTCATTTTCTCGGGTAAAATGTGAGATGAGTAATCCATGTACTCTTTGCCCTTTCACATACTTTTCCATCCGCCAGGCCATAAAAGTGTCAGGAGGCAGTAGGCATTTGCAGCGTGCTATTTAAACTCGGAACAAGCCGGTCCGGATGGAGTCTTAGATGAAACGTCAGTTAGCTCTGATCGTGCGCATCAGCAAGATGAGCGTCCAAAAAAGGTTCCAGTACAGGAGGGAATATGAAAGAACTTTAAATAACCGCGGTGCCACTAATGTTGCTTAGGAATCAGATAAACGTATGCTAATGTGCGCTCTCTCTCACTCGCTCTCTCTCTTTCTCTGCCTCTTCCCCTCTCGCTCTCTCTCGCTCTATCTCTGCCTCTCTCCATCTTTCTCTCTGTCTCTTTTTTTAATTCTCAAGTTGAAGTCATCAATGCATTCTGCCTGTTTATTTTATTATAGCAGCTCCAATAATAATAATAATAATAATCGTTTCCGTAGTAATATCTCATTCACATGGGCGCATGACATTTAATCTAGGGCTAATAAACCTATTGAAATTTGCAATTATCTATGGAAGGAGTTGAGTCATTTCAGTGTCATTTCTCTGGTATTGACCGTTCAGGACAGAGGCTGTTGCATTTTCTTCTTGCTCAGTAACATCACAAGCTAGTTTTATAATGGTTAAAATATTAAAACGTATGACTCTTTAAACCTGCCAATGGTTTTATCATTCAATGTAACAGCCTTTAATTCAGTGCCTGCGATGAAACTGATAGAAATGTCACATTGTTACTGCCATAATCGTTTTGTGTGTTTGTTTGTTTGTTTAGCTATGCTTACTTTTACTGACTTTGGAAACTTCTTTCACATTTTGAATAAATATCATTACATTAAATATTATTACTCACCTTTTCAACAATTTTTCTCGTGTTGGGTTGTTACTGTAAAAACAATACAATATTAGACCAAACACATTCAATAATTAACCTTGCAGCCGACCATCAATACTAATTAAAGTTAAAGTTAAGTTTATTGGTCACATGCACATCATACAGTACAACATACAGTGAAATTCTTTGATTCCGCATATCCCAGCATACACATTTGAACGCTGGGGTCAAAGCGCAGGGTCAGCCAGAACGAACTATGAAATAGTTATATTATAGTCATAATATATTCTTAGACTATTCCTATTATCAGCACCTTTGGACCAATCAGAAGCCATTATTGAGTAACGCTGTGCATTATGTAAGGGATCATCACATCCAGCCGGTTGTTATTGCATAATAAACCCTGACCGGTTGATCGGGTGATCAGGTTTTGCATCACTCTAAATGGGGTTTATACGTATATATAGGGGAAGTGGTAGCTCAGTGGTTAAGGTGTTGGACTGCTGATCTGAAGACCAGGGTTGCCGAGCTACCACTGCTGGGCCCCTGAGCAAGGCCCTCAACCCTCAACTGCTCGGTTGTAAGTCGCTCTGGATAAGAGCGTCTGCAAAATGCTGTAAATGTAAATAAATTAGCCATGAAATATTTACGAGCTGAAATATGATGCAACGCTACCGTTAAGAAAACAGAGCACTACATTAAGCATTAAGTAGTACCGATCAAGATAACTCGTAGTACCCGGATGAGCGGTGTGTGTTTTTTATTTTGCCGATTGTTATCTGAGAATAACATACGGCTGGATGGCGCGATTGACCCATCAGCAGTTATAAATACTCAAAACGATCCCTAGAGGACTTTAGAGCAACTATTTCCTTATATAGTGTTGGAACTGCTCAAACGGATGATCTTGATATCTATCCCCACATCAAGTGATTTTATTTTGTTCACTTTCAGATGGCAGTAAGACGACGAGGGAGCCGGGAAACATTCAAGGACAAGAAATCTCTTTCCCAGGTTTGCGTTCTCAAACTGCACTCACATGCAAAGAAATATTCACATTCTAGACATCAGTCTAGTCATTTTTCTACATACTGTACAACAAGGGGTTTCCAACCTTTTAGAAACTGAGAGCTTCTTCTTGGGTAGCGATTAATGCGAAGAGCTACCAGTTTGGGCTTCACTTCTGAAATAACCAAATTTACCTTTAATGTTATTATTAATAATTAATGTTATTCATATATGTGAAGACACTGATCATGTTAATGATTTCAAACAATAATTATCAGCAATGATTGAACAAGGTAGGAAACAGATAAATAGCAATATGCAACACTTGATTTCTATAAATCTTTATAAGTAATTATATTTTCAAATTTACATTAATGTAAGCCTGATTTAAAAAAGAATAGCAACGAAATAAATAGATACAGCTCACTGGTAAGTGGTGTTATGGTGGGATATTTTTAAAACAGGCCCGTAGGTTACTCATGTGGTCATTGCGGGCGACCTGGTGCTCGCAGGCACCATGTTGGTGACCCCTGCTGTACTCTGTATGTAAACTTACTAATAAATGTTCATTGTAATTCATAATCTGTCTAAATGAATTCTAAAATGAAATGATCAAACATTCTAGAATCAGGGTTTGAATATGGAGAGAAATCATACGGGATATTCTGCTACTATTCTGTATTTAACAAAGTTGTTTAGTCTTCACTTTGACAGGGTTGTACAGTCTTGACTGGCGGCTAAAAACTAAAATAGGACGGCTGCCAGAACGAATATGTGCACCCACATCACTGTTCTCGATGCAATTGATTTAAGTTAGATTAGATGTTCATGTTTAAATGAGGGCTCGGATTTAGCTTGGCTAAAACCTGGATGCTCCTGACACTTAATATAATTAAAATAAGACCGAAACGTATGTTTAAATGCGTTTTACAGCATAAACTAACAGCATAACAAGTTCAAGTTTAAGAAGATTTATTGTCGTTACATCATTTTACAGATGTTGCAATACACAGTGGAACGAAACAACGTTTCTCCAGGACCATGATGCTACATATAACAAAGTCACACAACAGAACAACACACAGTCACATAACACACAACAGAACAACAGAGAGTCACATAACACACAACAGAGCAACACAAAGCAAAACAAACAGTACCTGCAATACGCTACGGGACCAATACATAGAACATAGCGCCGATGGTTGTGCAACATGTGGCAATGTACTAATTAATGATAGCAACATTATTTATAACAGTAAAGTGGCTAGTGTAAACAGTAGCAGCATTGAATAGTGGAACAGTGGGTGATGTTATGAAACAGTATTACAGTGAAATATTTTATTTATTAATTTTTTTGTAGAAGCGCACAGTATAATATTGTGTATAATAAAGTAGCTGTGCAAAGTAAACTTATGAAACAGTTCCTAATTCAATAAAGGACAAACCTTCTGTCTGTTTTTAGTGATTAGTAGGAAAAGGATAGAAGTGGGCTCGTTAAGGTTATGTAGAAACCTACATTGTGTCTTTTTGTCTTGTCAAGAAGGAAATAAAGTGTTCGTGTAGGTATAATATCAGGTATAATAATAAACAACTGTAAGTTGACCAACACAGTTTAGATTGCAAATTGACATTTGTTGTCCGGTGCAGGAGGACAGTGCCGACCTTCGATGTCAGCTACAGTTCTCTAAAGAAGAATCGGCTCTGATGCGCAAGAAGATGGCCAAGCTTGGCCGAGAGAAAGATGAGTTGGAGCAAGAGCTGCAGAAATACAAGTCCGTGTACGGGGACGTGGATAGCCCCTTAGCCCTGGCTGAGGCGCCAGGTGGTGGGCCGCACAGCACACATGAAGCCGAACTCCGCCTGCGCCTCAAGCTTGTAGAGGAGGAGGCCAACATTCTCGGACGAAAGATTGTGGAGCTTGAAGTGGAGAACCGAAGCTTACGGGCTGAAAACGAAGATGTGCGCTGCCAATATGAGCGCGATTGCTTTGGCCGTGAACCTTTCTCAAGTGTGCCAACATCACCATTTAGCGCAGATGCCCCCGAGTCTGCCACTGAACTGCGACGCCACTTACAGTTTGTGGAGGAGGAGGCTGAGTTGCTACGACGCTCCATTTCTGAGATTGAGGATCGCAACAAGCAGCTAACCACTGAGCTCAATCGCTTCAAATTCGGCCCTTCGGACGGTGAGGCCATAGAGGTAGAGGGCGGGGATGCGTTGGCCATCCTGAAGCCTGGGAACAATGGTGCAAGCATGTCAGTGAGTGGCATAGTGTCCCTGCAGGAGGAGTTGAAAGCCGCCCGGTCGCAGATTAACGAGCTAAGCGGGAAGGTGATGAAGCTGCAGTACGAGAACCGTGTTCTGATCTCAAACATGCAACGGTGCGACCTGGCTGCACACCTGGGCCTTCATGCAAGTCCTCGTGATAGCGATGCCGACAGCGACCCTGGCCGCAGGGATGTCGAAGAGGATGAGACAGGGCGGCTATTACTTCTTCACCCCAAACGGGAAGGTCCGGTGGGTGGAGAGAGCGACTCTGAGGACCTGTTTGAGAAGACCGCCTCCTCAGGTTTTGGGAGTGCTGGGAAAGGGTCAGATATGCTCGAGCTTGGAGGGCTGGAGCTCACAAAGCGGAGGCGGGAGGATCGTGAGATGCTTGGCAGTATTAAACGAGAGGCTGAGCGGCTGGGAAAGACTGTGGAGAGGCTTATCTCAGACACAAATAGCCTGATCTGCGAGGGGAATCTTGTTGTGACGGGAGCCGACTCTATAGGAGAGGGTTCTGACTTCAGGGGTGACAGAGACTCGGCTGAAGCCAAGCCTGACTCTCAGTCTCAGGTGCTAGAAGCCATCAATGCTCGCATGAGGACATTCCGGGCAGAGATTTATGCCTTCATGGAGAAAGTGGACCATTTGGGTGACGGTCTAAGGGATTGTAGCAATGATCTTTCGCCAATGCCTAATCTGACCGAGTCAAGCAGCTTTTTGTCAACTGTCACATCCATGTCCCGCGACTCGCCTATTGGAACGCTGGGAAGGGACCTGTCCACAGATTTTCAGGTAGATCATTTTTACACGGTCTGTCTTCCCCTAAGCCTTGCAGCACTTCCTGTCACTGCTACATTGACACATGATTAAGCTCTCCAATTGCTTCCTTATTTCTAAGCTTGATAAGAATGGCAAAGTGATCAGTTTCATCACTGACAAATATATTCAACAAAAGCCAACAACTAATCACTCAACCATGCCTGCCATGTATCCCTTAAGGAGAACTCCACCACACATGTGTTTTTATAGATAGATAGATAGATAGATAGATAGATAGATAGATAGATAGATAGATAGATAGATAGGTAGGTAGGTAGGTAGGTAGGTAGGTAGGTAGGTTATACTTATCCTGGGGAACTGGTAGCTCAGTGGTTAAGGTGTTGGACTTCTGATCTGAAGACTGGGGTTCAATTCCCAACACTGCCAAGCTACCACTTCTGGGCCCCTGGATCGTCAAGGCCCATCAACTGCTTGGATGCAAGTCGCTCTGGATAAGAGTGTCTGGTAAATGTGAACATAAATTTTTTCTATTGGCTATTTTAATGATATTATTTCCAGGCAGTATTGTTGCTTGCAGACATAGATAATGGCATGTCGAAGCATGGGAATAATTTACAGCTTGACCCCTTACAGTGCATTTTCATTGCTTCGATCATGGAAAGCATTTCAGCTTGCACACTTCATTTGTTTTTATTTTTAATTCAGACATTAAAAATAATGCTTATGTTCAAACTTATCCACCCTCTAGTTGATTTCTCACAGTCGCACCCACAGCCTTATAAATACAGTGGTCTATACAAACCTGAAGCTTATCATGCATCCATAGTTTCCACCTCCATTTCCCTTTGCTTGCTCACTCATAGCTGCAGGGACAGGGTTAAGAAGTGGGTAAAACAAGTCCCTACGAAGGCTTGAGGGTTTTTTTCCATCCCTGGAAAAGCTTGCACAGAAATAGAAACATCTTCGACTGATATTTAGGTTCTTCATTATCATATTCCAAAGTCGTATATTCTGTGGTTTCTGGTGTACCTCATTCCGTGCATGTTAGGGTTTTCCCTGTTCTAATACAGGATGTCCCAAAAAAAATTGACATTAGTTGAAATGTGATTATTTGAGTCCTAGGCAAACGAAATGAGTCTTCATGGGGAAAAATAAGATATTTATTTTAGCAAAATTCAAACAAGAGGTTCAAAGGGATGTAGATTTTATAACCGATTTCTCAAAGCTTTAATATGCACACCACCTGTGTACGCTCTTATTCTGACTGCATTCGAGCACATTTTAACACACAAAATGCCTTTTCATTTGTAGTGTATTTCATTTTTCCTCCTGAATTTTTTTTTTTTTTTAAAGTAAATTTTTTTAGTATTATATTTTAATAATTTTAAAGTTTTGTTATAATTTGAGATCATTTGGGTGGGAATTGGCCATGTTATTAGACTAGAAAATGATGTCAATTTATTTGGGACACCCTGTACATCCAGGATGACTCGAAAAGCGCTGTGTAATTAACCAATTAGCAGGTTGAATATGTCTTGCAGGCAAAACATCCAAATATGGTTGGTTTCTTCCAAACTAAGATGTGAACTTACAGTCAATGAGAACTGAGAGGAAGATTTAATTAAAACAATTAGAATACAGTATGATTGTCTTTATCTGGACTAAACCAATACGGGCAGGCGGAATAGTCTGGATAGATAATAGATCATCAGGATACAACAAAGCTGCTCAGTAAACACTCATCTCTCTATCTTTCCCTCTCTCTTTCTATCTCTCTCTATCGTTCTCTCTCTCTATCTTTCTCACTATATGTCTCTCTCTCTTGCTATCTCTCCATCGCTATCTCTCTCACTGTCTTTCTCTCTCTCTGTCTTCCTCTATCTATCTCTCTCTGTCTTTCTCTCTCTCTCTCCCCCCCTTTCTCTCTATCTCTCTCTCTCTCACTCATGTATGTTCTGTAAAAGAGTTTAGATAGCATTGTGCTCTAAGTGTGTGTTGTGTAGCTGTAATCCAGAATGAGTAAAGGTTTGCAGTGTTGAACCTCATGTGCCTCAGAGGAAGCCTGTGTTAGCCTTTAACATCTCTAGCTGTTGGGTCGGAGAGGTGAGCTGGCTAGCAAGTCGCACCAAAATGAAAATGAAAAAAATTGGCAGACGACAGGGGCGGTTCTGCATTTCAAAAATGCCCTTTAAAAACACACTGGTTGCGCTTCAATCACGCATGCGCAGAATATCAATGACACGCCTTGGATTTCTAAGTCATTTTTATTATAAAAAGAGTCTGGAACCGCCCCTGGTATACAATCAGGGTTCGGAACAGCTTTAAGAGTTATTGTGTATTTAAAATAGGTCATTTTACAATGAAGTCATTTTCTTATTACTGGGCTCCAGTTTACAAAACGAGCTGGATTTGAATGCGTTTGTGTTATTTATGAAGTGGTAGCTCAGTGGTTAAGGTGTCGGATTACAGCTCTGAATATTGTCGGTTCAAATCTGAGCACCACAAAGCCGCCACCGCCGGGCCCCTGAGAAAGGCCCCTAACCCTCATCTGCTCTGTTAGATTATGTCTTTTTTAAATCATTGAGAATAATAAGTGCTATTCTGTTTTTTTATGTTTATGATTTAGGTTCTGTCAAAATGGATCCCCCGAACCACTGCAGTTAGTCCAGCAGTTTTTAAATATTTGACATATTTTGCATAACGTTAAGATAATAAACCAGTACAGGTGTCATATCAGGCATGGAGCCATGTACTAGTATGTTGTACATTATTTTGATTACAGATATAACTCGGTGGTTCCTGATAAAAAAAACAACTTTTGACTAAGAGCAGCATTTCATGTGCATGTTGCAAGTGCGCACACACACACACACACACACACATGCACACACACTCGTGCGTGCATGTCTTAATTGCTAAGTTTCGGTTGTTGGTTTTTAGACTCACTTATCCTTCATTGCATGCGCTTCATAACAAGTGTTTTGCATTCTTTTTTTCCTCCCGACTCTCTCTCTCTCTCTCTCTCTCTCTCTCTCTCTTTCTCGCTCTCTTTCTCTCTTTCTTTGTGTTTCCTTCAGATGTTTCAGCCCATGATTCTGTTCATTTTCATACTCGTCCTCTTCTCATCTTTCTCCTACTCCACTATCTTCAAGTTGGTTTTCCTTTTTGCGCTTTTCTTCGTCCTGTAGCTCGCTCTGCCTGTTTTTTATCTCTGTGCTTCTGTTATCATATCTTTTTCTTTATTGTGCCTGTCAAGTCATTTGTCTGTTGTTGTTGTTTTTTTTTATATATAATTTAAGACGTACTCATTATCTGTACTATTATTTCGAATTCAGTGTCTTATCGTGTACAATCTGTTGTCATTCACCAATCAACTCCACGCACCTCCTACCCTTCGTTACCTCCCTCTCCACTTTCCACCGCCTCACTCCTGACCCCACCACCCGTGTCCACCCGTCCTCTCCCTTTCCTCCCTCTCCTCCCTCCCTCACTCACAGTCCGGCCGGAGACAGGAGTTCGAGTGGTCCCTAGGCCGGCGGAATGGCCCGGAGGAGCCTGCGCTCGGTAGATACGGCAGGCTTCACAGTGTCCGAGCCGAGGTTAGTGCCTCGTCCCCTCATTGCCCACCTGGGCTTCAGGAAGTGCTAATGAGTTTTATTAATGTTTCACTTTGAAGAAAAAATACCTACAGTAACACAGCACCAAACGAGACAAAGATGGGACTCCAGAGTGAATGTTGCATGAACATCTTCATTAGATTTATAGTAAAATCCGACCTGAATTAAATTCAGTATTTCAATATTGAAATATATAGTTATATTTTTAAATCCCAGAAATAATTAGTTGGGTGGTGCTTATTATCTACACTATATAGCCGAATATTTGTGTCTCTTGCCACAAATTTGTAAGCACGCAGTCGTCTAGGATGTCTATATACCGTAAGATTTAGCATTAACATTTGTTTTCATCAGAACTAATCGGCTCTACACTGTTCCAGCATATGACAATGCACCATTGCACAAAGCCCCTGAGCTCCATGAAGACATGCTGTGCTATAGCTGAGTGCCCTACACCCCAGACCTCCTAACCTGACATTAGCGGCTAACTTCACTAATACTATTGTGACTAAAAAAATACATTTATTTTTTTTAAATATGCAGGTTATGACATAAGAGTGAGACTGAATCTGAAATAGGATGTTGGGAGAATTCGTATGGATGTTATTGAGGTGTGCAGAAGATTTTGGCCATTTAGCCATTTAGCTGTGACTGCTACTAGTGTTAAGGTAGCGTTAGGTAAGTTGTAGCTCAGTGGTTAATGTGTTGGACTGCTGCTCCGAAGACCGGCATCCAATTCCCATCACTGCCATGTTACGACTGCTGGGCCCCTGAGCAAGGCCCTTAATCCTCAACTGCTTGATTGGATAAAAGTAAGTAGTTCTGAATATTGGTGTCTGCCAAATGCTGTAAATATAAATATAAAGCTAGCTTTGATGTTACCACTGAACTTAAGACTGGGGTTTGATTCCCAGCACTGCCATGCTACTAGTGCTCGGCCCTGAGCAAGGCCCTTAATCCTCAACTGCTCAGTTGGAAAAATGTAAGTAGCTCTGGATAAGGGCATCTACCAAATACTGTAAATGTAAATGAGATGTGAAGAGACTTTCAACCAGCAGAACAACCAATGCTTTTGAACAGAATCTTTCCGAAATCTCCTACCGGGCCTTTAAAGCGATTAGAAATTGAGTACAAAATAAATATTTCCCCATAATGTAAAGATTAATATGCAAGTCATTCTGGGTGGATTTTTTCCCCTTTAATTCTACTTAAATATTTTGATCTTTCCATAGACAGTTAAAAAGGAGTGGAGAGCCGAGCGTTCTATGCTATAAAAAGGTATTAAAAAACGGTTTATAAGGGAAATGTTTCCAACTATCTTTATTATGACTAATGACGTATCCAGTTACAAACCTGTTTAAGAAATGCCTGAGTGAAAAGTGTATAAGGTAAAATAAAGTCCACTACGCCGTGCATGGTTACTGTGCTTATTGCATTTTGTAACTCCGAATGCAATAGCAGGGATTTGAAGCATTTTAAATAAACAGTGTGGTTTATTGAGACTGGTGGTCACAAGATCTCACACCATTGTCCATAACACACCTTTCTGTTTGCAAAGCTCATGCAACTTACTACCGCTGCTCTTAATTTCAGTTCGCTTTGATTTCTCATTATTCATGCAGCCGTCATTTTCCTCAGGCGCTCTGGATTAGTGTGGAATTTCTCATTTCTCCTCTTCTTATCTACATGTCTCGGGAATGGCGCGATAAACGTGATGCAGGTTAATATTAGCATGACGCCTTTGTGTGGTAAATGTGCGCATGTCTGTACAAAGTAGCGGCTCGGCCATAGTGGCAGGTGGGGCAGAGTCTTTTCATATAGTGTACGTCTACTTTATAGCAGCTGTTAACCCCTATAAAGTTCAAGTTCAAAGTTTATTTGTCACATGTCCATCATACGTGGTACAACATACAGTGAAATGCTTTGACGACTGACCGAACGTTTGCTGTAAATAGGGGTGGGGGAGAGAAATAAAGTGTAAAAGTGGGTTGGTTGCATATAAATCCTATTTACAATAAGTACAGTAATTACTAATTACAAATGTACATCTATATGCAATATGTATGTGACAATAATATAATAATTATAATAATAATATAGTAGAATAATAATATAATATAATATACTATAAATATACAGTGTACGTATACATTCTGTGCAATTTGCGTTTTAAATTATGTTAAAATTCGAATGAATGAACGATGATAATAATTATTAAAATGTTCATCCGTCTGTTTGAAAAGTTATTAATGCATTTAATGGTCAGGTCAGAAATGCAAACAAGTGTTCATAGAGGCCCCCATTGGGTGCAAACTCTTCAGAAGAGGAGTTCACGACAGGGTTGCCAGAGTTTGCTTTATTTATTTATTTATTTATTTTTAAAAAAAATTATTTTACACCCACCAAACCGCGATGGTTTAGTATAGCATGTGGTAGCTTGTTTGAAAAATGAAATCAAATAAAGTGCCACAATCAAAGGCAAAGTGTAAACGTGTCTATAATATATTGAATCATTTCGACTGCAATTCACATTGCAAAGATTTGCAAAGAGCAAAAAGGGTGGATTATGGAGTGGGTATTGTATGAAATATTAAGTCTGCTCCACCGAGGCTTTTGGTCCCGAACTGCTTCTGATTTGTTCCATGAAGTGCTTCTGCAAACACTTGATTAAAAAGCACAAATCATAAACAGGCTGAAACATCCCCACAACGTTTTGACATCCTCTAGAATGATCACACACAGGTCATGCCATCTCTCCAGCCTGGGTGATGGTTTCACTGCATTTATGACAGACAAAAATCCAAGCTTTTTTCATGGCTGTAGGAACTGACTGGTGTATCAAATTGGCAGGTCTGCATTTCTGTCTGTGGATGTGATACTGAGGATGCTGGGAGCGTGTTATTAGGACACCAACTCCCTACAGAGCCACCACTAAGAACCAGGCCACTCGGTGCACTGCTCATGTTTAAATTCATGAGAACTGGGAAATAATAAATGTTGCAATTTCAAGAAACACAATATCAATGAAAGTAGCACAATTTTTGCATATGGATGAAGTAAAAGCAGGGTAATCGTAGCCGTTTTTTCAAACCTGGTCTGAAAGCTTGTGTTCTGTGTTGCGATGACGTTCAGCTCCGGGAGCCGAGCTTGTCTGAAGTGGGCACTCCTGCCAGGGATGCACCGTTCTGTTTGGAGCTCGAGAGGAGAATGAGAGCAGGACAGGAAGAGAAAGAAAACCTACCATCCGCCAATACTCAGGTAGGAGTCACTGTCTGCATTAATGCACGGAAGCTGTGATAAATCATCCACTGGAAGGTCACAGGTTACAGCAGTTTCTTGTATAGCTGGAGGTCTTTTTATATCTGCTTGTATCATTTTCTTAAATAAAACACAAAAAAAATTTGTTTTTTAGTAGTTCTAAATAACAAGTGTACACTATAACTATATTACTGTTAGTAATATATCCCACCCGCTAACAGTAATATCCCGCTAACGGTAACATATCCCACCCGCTAACAGTAATATATCCCACCCGCTAACAGTAATATATCCCACCTACTAACAGTAACATATCCCACCCGCTAACAGTAATATATCCCACCCACTAACAGTAATATATCCCACCCACTAACAG
>JAOUQX010000018.1:4154535-4167034 GCA_028566295.1 Liobagrus marginatus | reverse complement strand
GCTGTGATTAACTGCTGATTGTACAGGATGTACACCGCCCTAACTCACACACTAAGTTAACTGGGATAGACTCCAGCACCCCCACGACCCTAAACAAGATAAACACTAGATAATGGATGAATGGATAAATATGGACAAGACTTATTCTAAGCTCTGAATTAATGTTTTATCCTCCTGCATGAATATCGTGCGTTTTTTGTGTGTGAATTTTAAGTAGATATGTATTTTAAGGAAAACGATGCAGTCGCAGATTCTCTCCAGCAAATCCCTGCTAATTAGGGTGTATAATGCTGTTCTGAGTCTGTTTAATAAGAATAACCTCTTTGTGATGTGCGTGTGCATGTGCGAACGCTTTGCATTGGCATTGTATTGGATGTTCTATTCGGCATTCGGAAGCGAATAGGTAATGATGTGAGTCAGAGCTATCTGTGTGGGATTCGAGTTCAGTTAATTTCATTCTGAGTTTCATTCAGAGAAGAAAAGTCCACCGTTTAGTCAGTGATTAAGCAATGACCACTCATTTCCATTCCGTTTGTCGTACATCATTCAACTGAGTACAGCTAAAGCATATGTCTGAAAGTTTGTACACACCTTACCGGTACACAAGCACACAGTTGTTTAGAGTGTCTCTGCATGAAGATTTTCCTTCACTGTTCCAACATGACATCCATTGAGCAACATAAACGCATGGCATTATGGTCAGTGTGGATGAATTGAAATGTTCTGCACAGAGCGCTGACCTCAACCCCACTGAACTCAAAAACAGGAAGTCCTCCTCAGCTGACATTAGTGCCTGAACTCACTAATACTATTGTGGCTGAATAAACAAATCCCCAGAGCGACGCTGAGAGAGTCGTGCGTGTCCTCTCCATATTCTCCATATACTGTACATCCCAACACCAAGGACGATCATTTAACAAGTCGAGCCTTATTCTAGTAACCTATTTAATTGATATTATAATAATAATTGAAGATCTGAATGATTACTGACATTTTCATTTTTCAGATCGTATTTATCACGTTTTTATTCCGCATATCCCAGCATATGAATACGCTGGGGTCAGAGCGCAGGGTCAGCCAGAACGAACGGCGGCCCTGGAGCAAGTGAGGTTAAGGGACTTGCTCAAGGACTCAATGATGGTAGCTTGCCTGGTGCGAGGCTTGAACCCCCGACCCTCTGATCACTGACCCAAAGCCTTATACCGTTGAGCCACCACCATATTTTAGTTATAATGGTGTGTCATTCCTCCTTAATCTCTTCCTCTTTCTTCTCTCTCACGCTCTCTCAGGGGGGTGACAGTAGACGGGTTCTTCATGCCCTGCGTTCTCTGCTAGATGAGTTGAGAGCGGAGCTACGAGAGGAAGCTCAGAGATGCTGTCAGTTGCAGCAGATGCTGGCCAATGACAGAGCAGCGTGGGAGATACAGCGGGCCGAAATGAGGAGCCGCATTGCTCGGGTACGGACACGCCCCAAAATTAGGAAAAACATCAGGATTCAGACTAGCTTATGGTTATTATTGGTTAATGTACATGTGGAAATCGTGGCGGTATTAAAAAGCGGTTGCTCACAGCCTTTTAATAACATATAGGCCTCTGGAAATTTGGTTCTTGGTCTTTTAAAATGAAACCTTCCCTTGAAAGTTGATAAGCCCTGCAGTTAACTGCCGATTGTACAGGATGTACCCCGCCTCACACCCTAAGTTATCTGGGATAGACTCCAGCGCCCCCACGACCCTGAACAGGATAAACACTAGATAATGGATGAATGAATGCATATGAATAAATAAAATTGATGAATGATTAAATTAAACGAAATAATTGAATTGAATATAAATGAGTAAATATAAATTTATCTGTTTCTCAATTACAGAATATTAACAGTTTTTAAAATTGAGCTTTTTGCTGTGTGTGTGATCCTCCACCACTACCTTCTCTCATTAGCTGGAGGAGTCGAGAGGAGAAGTGTTAGTAGGGGGAACGGATTCCCTGTGGCAGGAGAGAGAACGGGAGCAGAAGAGGGAACGTGAGGAACAGGGAAGGCTTTTGGCTGACAGTCACAGTGTGGCTCTGGAGCTGCGCTGGAAGCTGCGGGACGGCGAACGTCGATGGACCAGAGAGAGGAGCGAACTCCTTGAGAACTTTGAGAGGGAGCGACAGGAGCGAGACCGCAATGTACAAGACCTGCATCGCAAGATGGAGAAGGTCAGTGGTTCGAAATGATGCAGAGATTTAACGGGTGTGAGGTACGTGAGATTTAGAGTGGAGGACCTTGATCGGTCCTGATGTTCCGATCAGATTATCGGGTTAATGTGAGGCGTTTACAGATGGAATGTTGCACCTCCCGATCTGCTCTCACCCAAACCGGGGCCTCCGCGATCATATCAAATATGTTTGATATTTAGAGTCGTTTCTCAATACCAAGTACGTGAAGTTCAGACTTGCGTCCTTTGTAATTCGGAATTGGCACGTTGGACTCCAGAGGACAGGAGGTTTATTCCTATGTCGTTATTGACCATCATGTGAGTTGGTGCGAAATGCATTCTGGGATTCCGGGCTGACTCAAGTCAACACAAACCACCTCTCGATGCATCTTCGATATAAGGTGCGGATCAAGTACACATCCGGGGATTTGAACCGTACTTGGTTAGATGTGGAATTGGAACAGTACTTGGGTATTGACCGATGATGTTTCACGAGAGCACAAGTGCAGACAATAACGCATATTTAAAAACGGCCTAGGAGTTTAAATCGGGATGATGACTGCTTTGATTGCATCAGTCATTTCACAAGTCATTTCCTGTAGTATTGAATCGGCTTTAATCGGCTTCAAAATCTCATTGGTAATTAACAACCGCTTAGTGTCAAAACTACTTGCACTCTGCGGTTGTTAATATGGTCAGTTGTGTGCCCTGTACATCAGAAATTAAATAAACATAGATCATCTCTTTTTGCAGTAAATAATGAGCAAAATTTAAGAAATTTATTGATGAGTAATAAGTCTGTGTTTATTAACTAAAATGCATTCGCAGCATCTTTTATGGTAGTTGTTTGCGTGGAAATGGAAATGAAATGTTTCTAATAATGGTGCAATCCAATACACAGGACATATTTTCGCCAGTAAGACTCAGCATTACAGCATTTAGCAGACGCTCTTATCCAGAGCGACTTACATCCGAGCAGTTGAGGGTTAAGGGCCTTGCTCAGGGGCCCAGCAGCAGTAGCTTGGTGGTGCTGGGAATCAAACCCCGGTCTTCAGATCAGCAGTCCAACACGTTAACCACTGAACTACCACTTCATCATCAGAGAATAGAAAGCAGTGTGTACCTTTTGTGACGCACAATTTAAAAAATAAATACAGCTTCCTACTTCATATAACATCCTAAAACAAGGTTGTAAAAATATTTCTTTTAAAAAACCTGGAGCTTAATAAGCTAACTGCTTTAAGGTAACGAGAAAAGGTTGCATTATTATTATTGATCGGTATCGTATTGCTTTCATTAAATAATTTCATCTTTTGTATTTTTTTCTAGTCTGTAATCGAGCAAATGTCCAAATCTTACAACATATTTGTACTCTTGTTCAGTTTCTTCTTGTCACTTTGGCCTAAAATTCCTATTCACCTTTAGATGCAGCGGGAAATACCTCTCCGTCTCTCAGAAGGAGGAACGCCTCATGTCTTCTCCCCTCAGGACAGTCCTCGTAAAGCCCCTAGATCTCCGCGTTCCCCGCGCGGAGTTCCATGTGCGGTTTTTCGTTCCCACTCGGACTCGGAGGCAACGCTGGAAGAGAAGTACACATTATATGTCCTTTATATGCACCTTGATATAGTAAACTTTGTTTATTATAAACCTTATTCAAAAAAAACTACAATGAATGCAATAATATTTATTCAGAGAATCTTACAAAGTGTGATCTAATTCTCTGGTGGAGAATTTATATCCAGATCCAGATGCTGACATTGCTCTAGGCTGCTTGTGGTATTGGTGGTTTGTGTTGCGCTGATGGTCAAGTACCATACAGCTGGTTGAAATGTTTAGTAATATGGGAATTGAGCTGTGGACTTCTCTTTTATATTGTTAGAAGAGCACGACCCAGTGAGAGCCTCTTCCTGGATGCTCTGTCTCTGGACCCACCAAACGAGGCTGAGGTTCCTCCATCATCCAGGCTGGAAAGTGAGAAGAGGTTCCCCTGTCTCAATCAAGTAAGACATGACCACAAAGCTTAGCTGAGTGCATTAGTAGTGAGCACACTGGGAGTAAACATGGGTTTTATGTTTACTCTACAGGCATTGAATGAGATCTCAGAAAGAGCGGATCCTGTACTCTATCCTGAAGAAGACATGACCAGTGGAGGCCTCCTCAGGTACCTGGAGAGTGTGACTGAGTGTATCCGTGCATGTATATCTGTGTGGGCTGGTGTTTTTTCATGTAGCTACAAATTTTATTTGAAGAAAATGAAAACGTTTTGTTTAAGCTAGCTATACATGTATATTGCATTAATAAACTGCATTAATAATTGCCATTAGTAAGTAATGTATCTCGGCTTAGCCTTAGATTTCTTGCTGACAGAAGTGAAACTCTCTGCTTTTCTGCTCATCATAGTTATTTTTCTTCACAATATTTTTTCCAACTGCTATACGTGAAGATCTTTGCCTGCGTTAACAACTATTCTAAGGTCAAAGTCATTACGTTTACAATTTACCCTCATTCAGATGCTCGATATGAACAGTGCATAAACAGCGTTCCTAGTAAAGTGGCCGGTGTGTAGTTTGTTGTGTGTCGGATTTTGTTTCAATTGTGTGGATTTTCTTTGCATTTGTACTTCAGCTTGACAACAGCGTGCTCTGCTAAATGCTAAACTTCTTGTTTCAGTTGTCTGTCTGGAACTTTAACACTATTCAGAATCCTCCTACACACTGGTGTTGAATAAGTGTTGCCATCGTATATTCATGGATGCCATTAAACAAACCCCTATTTAAAAAGAATTCAAAATTTGCTTATTCCATTACTTCTTGGACAATTTCAACATACATTAAAGAAATAGAGTATCACTCGGAGTCTGGGTTCTAACCTTGTCGCTATTTCCACAGGGCCAAATCTGTCTGCTCTATGAATGACTTCCTGCGTTTGATGGACAGCTCCCCTTTTCTGCCAGATAAGAGCAAGTCCGGTGAATGTGCACGAGATGATGTGACCCCACCTTTATCTCCCGATGACCTCAAATATATCGAGGAGTTCAATAGCAAGGGCTGGGATCTCTCCAAATCTCCTCTGTCTTCCTGCCCAATCCCAGGCCCTGTACTTCCACCACAGGTAGTGGAGGCATGGGTGGAACAGGCAGATACCCACAGACCAGTCCCATCTTCATCAGAAACATTTCAACCAGCTGCATGGTACTTGACCACCAGTGCAACACTAACCACCAATACCACAAGCAGCCTAGAACAATGTCAGCAACTGGCTGCAAGAGTCTCCCCTGTGCCTGACCATTTTGGTGTTCGTGTTCTCCACAGTACAACAACAGCAGAGACGTTGAATCCAGCACCGCCAGATCAGGAGTACGCATTCTCCAGAGGGAACAAAGAAAATGAAGGGGAGGATATTTTTGGAGGAAGGTGGCCATGTGAACTAAGACATTTGGAAGGTGGTGAGCATGCAACTCTATGCACAGGGATGGGCTACACATCCTCACTTGAGCTAGAACTATCAAGGAATCTCAGCGATGACATGAAGGAAGTGGCATTTTCCGTCCGGAATGCTATCCGCTCCAGCACAGCGACTGGAAGCAGTCCTGTGGATCGTCAAATGCGTGATGCAGCATGCCAGACCAACGGCTCAACAACACGAAGCACGCAAACCGCTCAGAGTGCAAATGTGGCACTGCAGACACTCGTCAGCAGCCCTCGCCGCTGCATCACTCCAGTCTCATCACCCTCACGTAGCCTCAGGAAGGCACAGTACTCACCTGCGACACAGGCCAAGTTCGAACGCTCATGCTGCTCACCAAAATACGGATCACCCAAACTCCAGCGCAAGCCCTCGTGTACCAACTCCACGCAAGGCAAATCTGAACCCCCTGCAAACTCATCCAGAGCTCCAACACCCACTTCTCAGTCCCTGAAGAGCAACAATGAATCAGCATGGGCACGCTCTACCACCACCCGAGACAGCCCAGTTCACACCACAATCAACGATGGCCTTTCCAGCCTGTTCAACATCATCGACCATACCCCAGTAGCCTATGACCAAGTGCAGAAGTTTAATAAGTCTCCCAGTCGCTCCAGGCCCATTGAAAGTGGCTCTGCTGGTGTTTCTGACCCTAAAGCATGCAATTCGGGAGCCCCACAGGACCCGGCCAGGCCGCCCAGGGGTCGGTCACCCAGCCCTATCCAGCTCATAGTGGAATTACAGGGTGAGAAGAACCCAGAAATGATTAGCATCAGGCAGGACTTGTCAGCTCCACCTGGTTACACGATAGCAGAGAACGCAGCACGGATATTGAATAAGAAATTGTTGGAGCAGGGCTTCAGAGAGGAGAAGAAACAAGGTACAGCGGCACAGAGCAAAACAGGAGACGCGGACAAGCCTGGATGTATTGAGGTAAGAGTGGAATATTGTTTAATACTCAGATATACAAGTTATCTCATGCTTTTTTTCCATTTCTTCATTCATACATGTTTCAGGAAGTGAATGCGTGTAAAATTCCAGCAGAATCGCTTAGATAGTGTCTGGTTTAATCTCATCATGCAGACAGTGCACAGTGGGAATATTTAACTAATCAATTCTGCATGCCTTTGTGTGCCTCTAGCTATAACGCATGGGACAGTGATGCTGTGCCGTACCTTATTAATTAACAAAATCTGTCGCTTACTGTTTTCTTGTCACAGACTCATTCTCTAGTATCTCCCTGAAATGAGTTTTGACAGGGTGGGATGTCTGCAAATGTTCCGTTTTGTTTAATGAAGAATGTTATAAACTAGCAAAAGGTTTATAAATCACACATTCTAATACAAAAAAACATGTCATTACCAGCAGAGGTCTTTGTTTTAATGTGTTATTGTGATTATTATTGGTTTATTGTCATCATTCGAGCTGTACACTAGATTTAATTTTTTTTTTTAAAGCTAACAGACTATAAGAAAAAGTTTAAATATGTTCATGGGCCGTGTCGGCCAAATGTCTTCTTCCTGTGAGGTGGTAATATTTAATGCCAACCCTACTAGCAGGGAACGTTCCCACAACTTTCGCTAACATTCTTTAAAAGTTGTCTAAATGTTAGGACAAAACATTCGTAAATATTGTTCATGGAACGTTCTTATAAAGTTTTTGCTAGTTAACGCACGTTCTCGTAATGTCGAGAGAAAATGTTCTTAGAACAATGCTCTCGGAGCGTTCCTTATGACGCTAATCGTACTAGATGAATGTAGTCATAATGTTGAGAGAAAACAATGTTCTTGGAACGTTCCTAGAATGATCCCAGAACATGACTTTGTTAGCTGGGAAATAGTTTGCATTGCAAGTTAGCAAGCTATTAAATAGCTTAATGCTTTTATGTAAAATAAATAAATAAATAATGGTTGGCTCCACACCATCCAGGTGGCTAAACAGCTAGCTAAGTAGCTAGCTAACATGTAGCAAACCAGGTAGATTTTGTTGTTTGGGTGTCTAAAGCTGTGAGTTCGGTATATAGAATTACTGTCATGCATATGGCTTATTAATAATTGAGGTCATATAAGAAACTAAAGAAGTAAAAAGCTAGTGGCTAATTTAAATACTGAAGGCTAACCGCTAACACATGGACCAATACAACGTCTGTTGGGGGATTTTTATTTATTTATTTTGTATAGAAATAAAACTGCTTTGCTCTAATCCGTCACACTGAGTCCCAGGAGTCCCAGAATATGTGTTGAGATGTATTTGGAAAGAAATTCTGTCATACTTGCTAAAGTGCTGAAAACTTGTCTGAGGAAACGGAAAGAAACAGATGCTCCTAATCAGCGATTACAAGAGCAAGAAATTAAAGCCTATTTTCACTTGTCTAGATTGCGTCAGTTATGCTAAAATGATATCCTTCTTACCACCAGGAAGACTAGATTGCTGAAACATTTAGCGTTTATGGTTACTGTGGTGTACAGTGTTTTATTTTCTCTGAATGAACAGTGAGGATGGTTAGGCCCAAATCCCACCTCATCCCTTTTACAGGTCCCACAGAAAGAGGAGGAAACTCCCGGTTTCTCATGGCGCCTGATCACACAGGCTGTTTCTTTTCTTTTACCAACATCTCCTGTATCTTGTGAGATTGTATTTTTGTTCTGATTAGTGTTTTGCCCTGTCTCCTTCTCCGGACTGTCTCTAGAACCACACTGTCTTACTCACTGCTTCCTGGGGACTATAATGCTGCTCACACACACGAGCTGTCCCGTAAGTTTTTCTTCTATGACGTTTAACATCAGAGCGACCTCACCGGTGTCGTGACCGACTGTGTTTTATGGATCCCTTTAGCCCTGCATGCTACATCATTCTCACAAAGACACTGTTTCGAACATGGTGTTGTGGGTTATATGGTGTGTGTGTGTGTGTGTGTGTTATTTCTTACCTCACTTCTCATTGTGGTGTAGATGTGAGCATGCATATCATTGATTGTTTGATTAATTAATTCCATCATTAAATTAATAAACGGTTCATCTAAAAAGCTAGTATCGTATATATATCGATTTTATATGTCTATGTCTAATACAGTACAAGGCTACGTGTGAACACGGGCACCATGAATGCCTGGCACTTTACAAACCCTGCTAGCTTTTTGGATGTTGTGTATCTTTTCATCGGAAAACGTCTAAATGACCCCATTGTGTTTCCACTAGGTTCTGCTATGCGTCTTGTGTGTTGTCCTCCGTCATTTCTATCCTTTTATTCCGTCTTTTACAGTTCTTTCACTGGAGGCCATAATAAAAGGCAAACTGTTTACACCCCTACATAAATAATTAACCTCCTCGAAGACAACACACTAACAATTTATATTGTTTTCTTTTCTTTTCCTGCTCTCCAAGGTGTGTTAACAGACAGTTAAATTGTGTGCATCATTGCTGCATGCTAATATTAAAAAATAAACCGCTCAGACTAGCATGAGTTCCATACCAATCGGAGCAAGTTTATGCTAGCGGACTAGCAAAACCGTCATAGTGTTGCTGGCGTTTGGCAGGTAGCAAGGTGGACTTTTTTTTTTTTTTTTAGGAGGAATCATATTCAAATTTTAAGTAAGGTGTATTTTGACTGCTTGATTTGCGTGCCCCAGTTCAACTCCCTTTCATTAAAAGAGAACCATTCTTGAGAGACAGTATTTAGTTGGCTTTGGTGAGTTTAAAGCTTAAAACGTTGATTAGCATATGCTATGCTGCATCTGTTAATTTGTATGAAAACGATTGGAACGGCGAATGTCATCTAGTTCAAGTATTCTGTTTCATTTGTGAGTTTTAGGGTGGCATAAACTCGTTAGATGTTGTTTTTAAATGAATCTGGCATTAAAAGAAGCCATGTTAAAGGGCTAAAGGGTCTGTTAAAATGTTCTTAATGTACTAGCTAGCTAGAGTGTTGCTAGTAAACGAGTTCTCAGCTCAAATGCCAGGATAATGTATATTTTAACTTCCGTGGCTCTATCTAAACTGGAGCTGCGACAAGCAACTATTTTTAGTCAAGTCAATTGTTTAGAAATTATTAGAATGAATAATATGAAGCAGGCTTTTAAATGATATGTGAATTTTAAATGACTATTCGACAAAAAAGAATATTCGTCAGCATTTTTTTCACATTTGACATTGTCGATAATGTCAGTTAATCATGTCAGCCCTAATTTATGCTGTGATACTCTTAGTGATTTATTTCAACAGCCACCACTACCTGCTTACTGCAAATATACATTTTATACTAGCAGACACAAGGATTTTTTCAGTACCTGTCAAAGTTTCACTGTCATGCAGTAGCTAGTCAGAGATATTTGGGACAATGCCCTGCCAGACCACTGGAGGGCAAACTATGCTCATGTGTTGGAAACTCTTCTTTTGTCGTGCTTTAATTTGCATGTCCATGCTCTCAGTTGCTGATTCTTGTCTTGTCTAGGGTTAGACAGGGTCTCCAGTTCAGAGTACTGCCATCCAAACTGAGCATAAGTGTAAATAAGTTTTAAAATGTATAAATATTGAAGACATTATTAAAGTGAATTAAATCTACGTTGTTTTCCAGAATTACTGGCACCCTTTCATTGACACATGGTGTGTAACAGATGCAGCATGACCATCGATTTCGCACGGCCAATTTGTAACAAATAGAATGAATCTAATAATTTGCATGTCATCAGTCTCCCAAGTGCACAGCGGTTATTAATACAGCATCAAGTGTACACAAAAACGTGTGTTTCTTCAGTCTTCTCGTTTTCTAATGAAAAACTTTAGAAATAATTGTAATAATTATGCTGTTTATGGCTTTGGTTATTCTTGAGTGAGGCTGCATGTTATGGTGGCGGAAATTGTATGGTTATTGCTATTAATATATTGTGATTTAAATGAAATTGGTGAAGCTGTAAGAACAGTTAAAAACTCGCCTGCATTCTTTTTTTCCTTTTTTTTTTTTTTTTTTAAAACCAATATCCAATTATTTGTACCAAACTCCAATCCAAAAGTAACAATTATCAACCACCAAAAGTGACAGTAAGCGATATTAGATTTGAAAAGACCAATGGCAGCCATAATATTGAGATGTTTTACATACATGGTGTAATTGTGTGTATTTATGTGTCTCCCTCCTGAAGGACCTCCCGCGATCGCCAGTAGCCCCGCCACTGGAATCCTGTTTCCTGCGCCCGGCTCGTCCTGCCAATCGCCGTCCTCCCTCTCGCTGGGCTGCGCGCTCTCCTTCGCCTTCACCCAACTACAAAGACCACTCCGAGATGTTCGACTTCCCTTCACCTGCCAGACCTGCTCAACTGATCCCAGAGGCCGAGGATTCCAGTCAGGACCTACCTCAGCACCCAGCCTGAGCACATCCTGCACCAGCCAAGCCTGATCACTGTCCTCTCCTCACCCCCCCCCCCCCCCCTCTCTCTGCACTCCTCTCTTTTTCTACTCTTTTTTTTTTCTTCCTTTATTCTCATTTCTCCTTGAATTGTTCTCTGCATCTGTTTTGCTATCATGTCTCCTTCACCGCTCCTTTCCTGTCCTTTTTCTTTCTATCCCTGCTACTATCACTTTGTCTCTCTCTTCCATTTCATTCTCTCCGCTCTTTTTTATTTCTGACTAACACTCTTCTTTTTATTTCTCCCATTTTTTTTCCTGGTAATCTTACCTCGTCATACCATATTTGCATTTTCCATTTCCTATAACCGACTCATTATCCTCTCATCATTTGCGTCTCTCCTCCTCCGTCTCCATTCCTCTTCCTTGTCATCCTTTTGTTCTTTTTTTTTTTCTCTCTTAAACACATGCCCCGCTTCTTCTCCTCATCCTTGTCATCATCTCCTCTCATACTCTACCTCTTCTACTTTCACTCATCAGTTGCTCTCCATCCGTTTCCATCTCTTTTCATCTTCTGTCATCATTTGGTCACATTGTCCTTCTTTTACCCTTCTCATCCTCCTTTATGTCTTAACCTTTTATCCAGCCTGACCACACAAGCACCACCAGAGTGTTGGAACATTCTACCCTTCTCACAACCTTCACATCCTCCTCTCAGGGGATGAGAGAAGGGACGCAGTTCCTCGAGCACCAGCCAAAAAGCAACAACCTTCTAGTACTTTCTGTGAGAATACAAGGACCTCGAATGCACTGAAGCAAAATAACACAACCTACTCCATCAGAGGTGCCTAAACACGCTTGATCTTTTCAATGGTCCCATCTGTGCATGTCTCTGGTATATGCAGTACGTCCACATTTCTATGTGTTTGATCAGAATATGATTTATATATATATACAGTATCTTGGGGGGAAATGGATTTGTCTAAATGTTTAAATATTGTTTTTGATTTGCTCATCCATCTTTTTTTTTTCCATTGTACATACTTGATCAAATTATTTTCTTATTGTTTAGCGTGATTTAGTTGTAGTTTTTGTCCTGCTTGATTTGAGTACGAAGAAAAGACATTTTGGTTATTTAATTAAAAAAAAAAAAAAAAAAGAAAGAAAACGCAACCGAAGAACAGAAACCTGAGTCAGGGAAACATGATGTCGTCACACATGAAACACTGACGTATTTCTTATACCCCAAACGCAACGCCGAATGTTTCATGCACCAGAACAGGAAGGTAAATGGCAACTGATTCTCCTTATGCATAATTTCCTGCATAATTTGATCTGCATGCCTTTTAAACCCTAGCACTTTAGTGCATGATATTAAACGCTGTCGTACCTTGTGCTTTAATCATATATAAGAACTCACACACACACACACAGAACCCACTGTCCACGGTCTGTACTTTTGTTCTTAACAAATTTACACAAGGTAGACCACTT
>JAOUQX010000018.1:4120857-4132985 GCA_028566295.1 Liobagrus marginatus | reverse complement strand
AGGGAGAGAGAGCGAGAGTGGGGGGAGGGGGAGAGAGAGAGTTGAAGTAATGCAGGATGTATGAAATGTCTCAGCTACTCCACCACGCTTACAGGTCAATTTAGTGACCCCCAAGAGATATGAGAGATTAATGATGTCTGGCAGTGCAATTAAGGGCAGCGAACTGTAGTTTATGTGGCGTGACAGTAAAATACGTGTCATCATGCCATCACATCCACTTATCTTTCCGTTAAGTGAGTCAGTGTGTGAACACCTACTGACAGTGAACAGTTTCTACTATACTAGTTGGCATCTTTTCCTTTTTTCACGTGTCATCTCCTTGCGCTCTTCCATCGCACAGACGTTTGTGTTCACCTGTCGCCATGACGACCAGCACATGCCACTTCCAAGCCATGCTGTTGCCCGGCAACTGGTCGCTGGTTGCGGTGGCTTTGAGTGGCTGATAGAAAATGTAAAGCCTCCATAAAGGAAGCCAGTGCGGGGTGTTGGGTTAATAGGCCCAAGCTAGCTTTTAAACGCAGGGTCGAGCAAACAGTAGCTCAGAGAAAGATAGAGAAAATGGAAAAGAGAAGGCTTACTTTTCTCTGCAGTGGTCCAAGGCATCGTCTGAAATCTGCTTCAAGTTGATCAGCTTATCTCCTCTGTACACGCCGTCTGTAGGTTACAAGCACAAAAGAGGGAATAAATAATATAACAGGGGCATGACTTTTACACACTGCATCTTATCTAGTGCCGTCCAACTGTTTGAGCTATCTGAAGTTAACCACCTCATAAATACAGGATGATAAAGACAGACTGACTCAGTTGTCTTGCTGGAACAGTGTCACATGTAGGTGTGTATGTTACCTGCCGTCACCAGGATGGTACACTGAGCATCAACGATCCTCTCCGCCAGAGAATCGGAAGAAAAGCCGGCAAACTGAAACCACATGACACAGAGAATAAACAGAACGGTATTTGTCTTCACATCTTCACTGTTGTTGCAGTTAGACACAGACTTGGTTTTGGATTCCATATAAAGTAGTCATTTCTAAACATTACACGTACTTAAAATGTGTACAAGCATTACATTTTTGGTTATCTGAAGGTCAACCAATTAGCGATTAGCCTTTTTATTATAGGCTATAGGGCGGAATGGTGGCAGAGTGGTTAGCACTCCTGGCTCACAGCAAGAAGGTCATAAGGGCCAAGGTCATTGGTTTGATATCCCACCCATGGTGTTTCTGTGTGAAGTTTGCATGTTCTCCCTGTGCATGCATGGGTTTTCCCCGGGTACTCTGGTTTCCTCCCACTTCCAAACACATGCGTTTGGGCATAGGTCAATGTGCTACTCTAAATTGACCATCGGAGTGAATGTGCGTGTGAACGGTTGTCTGTATCTAAGTGTTAGTGCTGTGATTAACTGCTGATTGTACAGGATGGACCCCGCCCTAACTCACACACTAAGTTAACTGGGATACACTCCAGTGACTCTGAACAGGATAAACTACCATTTCCGTATTGGTAGTAACGGTATCATGATTTTTCCATATTGTTTTAAAACAGTTTTTAAATTTGTGGAAATAAAAGCAAATTTCTTATATGTATATATATATATAATTGTTTTCTACAAATAATATATAATATAATATTATACTATTATACCATTACAATAATTGACTACTAATAATATACTATAATATTTATACATTACTTTATTTATTAAAGATTTACTATTATTACTATAACAAATTTATAGTAATTTATTTATTTCTGTATTTGCTTGTTTGCTTTTTACTGAATTTTCTTCAGGGTTTTTTTTTCCAGCATGATATTAAACATTGCCACATTCAGTAATCTGATGCAAAAATATGTATCTGATATTTCAGGTTCATGTGATTTGCATACAAATCCACACCAGACAACGATATAATCCTTGGAGTTTAAGTGTAACTATTAAAGAAACTCTGAGACATGTCTTGGCTGATCAGCTACATCAGAAGATATTTGAAATAGTTCCTTTAGAAAGTGCATCCAAAGCTTATTTCAGTTCTAGCAGGACAATGGACTGGGAGCAATGACGCCTCACATCCAACTAATCCAAACATAGACCTGTCTATGCCATTGAAATGAACCTTGAAGGTTAGCCGGCTTTATTTTTAACCTCAGCTGCAACCTGGAACAAGAACCCGAATGGCAAAAAATAGTCGTGGCAGAAGCAGCTGAGGGTTCGTCCGTAAACTCAATGCCCAGAAGAAGAACATATGTTTGCCAAGGTTTAACCACAAGTTCATCAGCTTTTTGTTTTTAGATGCAGTGTTTTCTGATGTGCATGTTTTTAATCAAGCGTGACTAAGCAGTATAAAGCAGAGAAGAGAAAGCATGTTCCTGCAGAACTGTTTGCTTTGCCGAACCTGCAGCAAATGACTGATTATAGTGCACACATACCACAATCGAATGCACTGCCCCTATTCGAGCACAGGCCAGCATGGTGTACACAAGCTCAGGGATCATAGGCAAGTAAATGGCCACTCTATCTCCTTTCTTTACACCTGCAACAGAGAAAGACACATTTTATCCTGTAGCGAAGTGGTAGTTCAGTGGTTAAGGTGTTTGACTGCTTATCCGAAGACCGGGGTTCGATTTCCAGCACCGCATACTACTGCTGGGCCCCTGAGCAAGGCCCTTAACTACTCGGATTCAAGTTGCTCTGGATTAGAGCGTCTGCCAAATGCTTTAAATCTAAATGTAATTCCTCATCAAACTTCATGTCATTAGCTTTGAGAAACACTATATGGCTAAAACGATAATGAAGTATTTATCAGTTCATCCATAATTGTGTCTATAAGGTCGGAAGAACACAGTTGTCTAAAATGTCTTTGTATGTTGTAACACATGTTTATATATATATATGTATATATATAAATACATATATATATATATATATAATGTTATAACACTATTCCTTAACAGAACTAAGAGACCCAAATATTGTTCCAGCATGACAATGCTACTGTGCACAAAGCCCATGAGCTCCATGAAGACATGCTGTGTTATGATGATGTGTTATGGTGTGGAAAAACACACATGTCCAGCACAGAGCCCTGACTCTGACTCAACCCCACTAAACACCTTTGGGATACCCAAAGAACTGGAACACCGACTGCACCCCAGAACCTCCTCATCCTACATTAGTGTCTGATCTCACTAATACTATTGTAGCTGAATGACCCCAAATCCTCACAACCATGCTGAAAATATATCAGGTGGCCCAATCCTTTTGTCTATATATTGTAAATGTTCATAATATCCATATAAACATATACGTATTCATAATGACATTGGAATATTTTGCTGTATCTGTTGTAATAGGGACTTTATTTAGACATACGTGGTTAACACTTAAAGACAAAGATAAGGAACGTTCTTTTCTTTCTAATACACTTTTTAGGGTCTTAGGAGGTTCAAGATGCCAATCAACAGCAATGCTTGTCTTTTAATTAAAGGAAGAAACCCAGAGTAACCAAACCCTGGACAATAATGAGTGGAGCTTAATGGACAATAATATTTTTCACAGATAAATGATGCCTGATATGCTCAAATCTAGGAACAAAGATGAAGTGAAGTGCTCTTACCTAGCTGTTTGAGGGCATTGGCACATCTACACACCTGCTTTAGAAGGTGGCTGTACGTGATGGTAAGGTAATGGTCAGGCGAGTTGCCCTCCCTACAAAAGCAATCAGAAAAAATATAAACACCACAGAAACAACAATATGCATTCATGGATTTCATCACGGTCGTGCAGAACTAATAAAGTTGTGGAGTAAACTAAAGTCAAGGAAGTAAACCCGGCTCTTTAACGTTACATATCTTCTGCCTTTTCTTTTGTGAACAGAGTTTTCTATCTATAAAATAAGATTCCCTTTTTAAAGAGCAGATAATGTGTTCTCTGGCAGCTGACTGTACATTAGTAATATGCTTGGACAGTAATCCTGAAATGTTTATTGCACAAGCTAAAAGGACGGCCAAATTACCGAGTTACAATATGTCCGGCAGGCTGTTCAAAGCGTCGCTGTTTGCTCTGGCTCTAAAACCAGCCTGCACATTGGACTGAGTCATTTTTTATCACTGTCGGATAACTAGGTAAATAATATATACCGGTATTTATCATCATGGCATCCTGGAAGAGAAAATAGTCAATAACCTGAACATGTAGGTGAGAATTCCTAGCTTCTGACCTTTCAGGCCGTAACACCTGTCTGTACTAATATTAGACTGATCAAGAAATGATGACAAGGCATTCTGGATCCACACAAAGTCACCCTGCATGGGGCAAATGCTAATCTGTTGCATCACTATGCATCGTTGCCAAGTCATAACTCCTGATGGATCCTGCTTCTGGGAATTCCGCATGTGGCTTATGAGCTACGGCTGTGTCTCTGTCCTGGAAGCTTTGTATTGCAAAGCAGGGAATTTGCAGGGAATTGTTTGTATGCCCATGCTTACAACAACAGGTCTTGTTAATGACTAACTACCCTCTGCCTGCTCCAGATTAATAGCATTCATTGGCACTAGACACAAATCACCTTATCAGCTGAACCGACAAAGACGTTCACATTCCCGTAGATGACTTGCTGTGATACCACATTGATACTTACTTAGTTACAGTGATTTTATGATACATGACGTGATGACTGATAACGATATCACAGTTGATTAATAGCTGTTATTGGTTCGTTACATGTAGTGTGGCTTTAAGGTTTTAAGGTCATAGTACATATCACACAATCAACCCAGTACCCTTTTAATAAAACTAAACTAAATGCAATTATACAAAGAATATGATCTATATGCTAATCGTAATTTGTTTTTTATATCTATGTAGCCATCGCTATCTCTTTCCACTATCCACGTCTTCCAAATATGATGATTTTTTTTTTTTTACTGAAATAAAAAACGTTTTTGAATAATAAACGAGGAAATGTAGCTATATAATATATCTATATATAATTTATATAATAATGAGTTATTGCTGACTCCGAAATGAAGAATGCACCTGAACCAGTACTACAATCATGAGCAGTGGGGGAAGTGGTAGCTCAGTAGTTAAGGTGTTGGACTGTTGATCTGAAGACTGTAGTTCAATTCCCAGCACCACCACGCTACCACTTCTGGGCTCCTGAACCCTCATCTGCTTGGTTGTAAATTGCTCTGGATAAAAGTGTCTGCTAAATAACGCTCTGTTAAATGTAAATGGTAGCTCAAGCTTTTGAGCCTCAGAGGACTTTGAGTTCTACCGGGTCAGTGATGGGCCTTAGTTCTCAGCTAAATGTTTCTATCATGTTGTAATTAAGTGTTATTTAAACTTAGTAGCATTCATGAAAATGTATTTCTGCTAAAAGTTTGATAAATGATTATAGATATTTTTTCGATTTGTTTTCTATTTCCATGTATTTACAGAGGTTACAGTAAACAAATGGTTACACACTTAACAAGGTACCGGTATATTGACTTCTTTTGTCATGTTTTTGTAATTTATTTTAATGTTGGTTTTGAAACCGGTATAGATGCAAATACTGTCACGAAGTTGTGAAATCAATTCCAAGAACTGTGGAAAAGCTTTAATACCATATTAGGTATTTCAATTGTTTTGCCAGTTTCACCGAATGGATAGATTATGAATGCGTTACCAAAACACTGGCTACACGGTTCTCAGTAAGGTGCTGTGTCAAAACTCATGTGGTCAGTGTGAGGGTGATGAAATCCGCACGCTCACCAGTAGTACGCAACTTTCTCGCCCAGGTTCCGGTCCAGCACATTGCGGTCTAGCAGATTGTAGCAGATGTTGGTCTTTGCTCCCGCCATGAACTTGATGTAAACCTGGTCCTTGGTCATATCAAAGTTATACTGCAGCATTTGGCCTGTCGGAGGCTGCTTCCAGTAAAATTCCTGAGCAACCTCCCTCCAGAACTCTGTGAATTAGCAGACCGTTCAAGGTGTTTTTATAATCAGGTAATTCCCACCAGCTTTACCCAGTCTATTTTGACCCAGATTTGTGGTGTGGCATTCATATCTTCCATTCTGCTATTTTCCTAGCTCACTTACCTTCAGGTTCTTCGGTGGACCTTTTGTACATTGCAAGATATGAGTCAAAATCAGGCACGTGAGCATCCGTTTGCGTTTCCTGTGGAGGAAAGTACACTCCCTCATGTTTTTCTTGAAGCCCAGGAACAACCATGTTTGTCAGATGAATCTTGGAGAGGAAGCAGTAGATAACTACAAGCGATGTGCTTCTTTAACTGTCCAGTGCATTGACAGCTGGGCACTGCCCTGCACTTAAACAGTGAAGCAGTATATTGTGACTGTCAGTTTAAGTCCGGCCTCCACATTCTGATGTCATGTTATTTTTTCAGTCTGCTCGGGACATAACTGACCAATCAGCATGGTTTTTTTGACACTCCTCCTTTTTCATTGGTTGGATGGCCTGCCTCCTTCTGATCCCATTATAGAAGAAGGGAGGGAGGGAAGAAATAAGGGAGAGGCAGCTAAACTGTACATAGGCTTTTTTTTGGGTTAAGAACAGCATTCCGTTCTACTTTTCTCTTGTACATTTACAGTAAAAGAGAGCAGTGACGTTTCTTGATTTCTTTCTCTCTATCTTTCTTTTTCTTTCTCTATCTTTCTTTCTTTCTCTCTTTTCTCTCTCTATTTTTCTTTGTCTCGCTTGCTTTCTTTATTTCTTTCTTTCTGTCTCTTTCTCTCGTTCTTTCACGTAAAATCACCGCCTCGAATAGCCAAATCCTTTGAGTGCAACCCATAAATACACTTGAATACATTATAATAATTTTTAATGTACATATGAAAAGAAAGTTGGTTTACACATTTGGAATGCTACATTCAAGCAGCTATTGCTAATTTTCCTGAAACGTTCCTGCGAGTTATCTGTTATTGATTAGATACACTGACTACACAGCGACTGCTCGTCACTAGACCCACTCAATCGAGCTCGCATCTTTCTCGCGTTCATGGCCGCCATTGTGATTTTATAGAGCGACCGGACACCGACCGAGCCGAGTCCTTTTTCAGCTATGTTCCTGTCTTTAGCGCTTCAGTCTGCAGTGTCTAATGCGGTAAGATTCTTAAAACACATTTTTTTCATCTTATGTTATGTTTGAACCTATTTCAAACGATTGTTTCGCGCGGAATATATCTAAATGACATCTTGCAAGGGCAAGTTGAATGTAGCTAGCTGACTTGCTAAGGCTAGCAAACGTTAGCAAACTGCTCACGAGCTAATGATAGAGCACGAGCCGCAAAACTGTCAGTGAGCATTTATTTTAAATAATCATTATATATGCACAACACTTTAAGTAATAGCTGGAAATTGGCAGACACAACAACCTAACATTATTGGAGTTATCTCTTTGAATGATAGTATCTAAAATAAATATTTGTAAAATGACTGTTTCGAGAAACATTTGATCTTAATGTCATGTGTGTATGACGTGTTTCAGGGCAGGCAGGTGCGGAGCCTGCACAGATCCGCTGTCCGTGCTGGAGCAGGTGGAATCTTTGTGGTAGGAACGTCATTCATTCATTCATAACACTTCATTTATGCCAACTAGTGTACATGACAGCTAGTGTGTTTGTTAAGAAAGTGGTCCTAGTTTCAAACTGTACACCGTAAGCGCTTTTGTAGTAATTCTAAAGGTGTGTAATATATAATGTACTATGCTCTTACACTTGCCACTATGGACACTTATCTATTGTATGAAATTTAGATGGGTAGTTTCATTTTAAATGGAATGCTGATGATTTTATTTACTAACCAGAAATATAATGTTTACTAAGCAAGCATTTTTAAAGACTTTATACACCATCGTCAGCCACCTTGAATAAATTGTGGATGAAGTGGCCAACATTCTACCCTGTGTACTTTGTGCACTTTTTCTTGCTAAAATGGCGTGAAGTAGAGCACAAGTATGCAATTTGAGTTGCACCTTGAGTCCTCCCAATTTTAGGCTTTGAGTAGAAGAGCTGTGATTGCCTTGTGTCGGAACTACTGTGTTATTGTGTTGGACTATATACACCGAGCATCGGGCATAACATTATGATCACCTTCCTAATATTGTGCCGGTCCCCCTTTTGCTGCTGAAACAGACCTGAGAAAATGACTGAGCTACTTTAATATACACTTTATTTTAATATTTAATATTATTAATACTTTAATAATAACTACATGCGTGGTCATGGCTTGTTTATTTATTAATTTTTTAAAACATGTTTATCCTAATTGTTGGCGAGGACGTTCACCAGGGGGCAGCATTTTTTGGTTGCAGTTGACACAGTTTATTCAGAGGAGCACGAGGTTCAAGTCTGCTGCTGCTGGGAAAGTATAAAAATAAAAAAATAAAAATAATAAATCATCTGTGAACGGAATGGAATGCCCTGCTGGATCTTTAGGGGTAATAACCGGATAGAAAAAATGGCTTTGATTGAATGGTGTGTGTGCGTGTGCGTGTGCGTGTGCGCGCCTGCCTAAAGGCAAGATTTGAAACCCTAATCTTGTGTTCCATAGTGACATGTTTGAGTTGGTGGTGCTTGTTAAAAAAAAAAAAACACACATCAGAGACTATTACAGTATTAAATTATTTTATTATTTCCTTTTTCCAGCACCGAGACACACCAGAAAATAATCCCAGTTCACCCTTTGAGTTCACGCCCGAGAACCTGAAGGTGAGAGAAGATCAATAATCCTGCTTTTAATTGAAAACACACCTGTTTACGCTGTCATTTGCTACCCGTTATTGCAGCATCAGCCTTATTATTGATCCCAGCAAAGTTTAGAGTATGTACTGTAGCTGAACTGTCTGAGAACTCGCAGTTCACGCCAGAGAAGATCGTGCAATTAGGCATGTGTATATCAGCATGGCAGTGGGAATAGTTGTAATGTGCGGTTTTAGTTCATTGCAAATGTAGAGGCCGCAGTTGTTGTGGAAGAATATGGCAACTTGGCGCATGTAGTGGTTTTTAGCTGTTTATTAAACACAAGTCATCGCAAAAGATCTTCAGGAGAATACATCTAAAATGTGAAAGTAATTTTAAGTGTTGAAGTATTTAACTGGTCATACTGGGCTTTTGAATGATTATTACCTTTTTTTTTTTTTTCCACAGCGAGTTGAAGCCATAATAAATAACTACCCTGAGGGTCACAAGCAGGCTGCCACCATTCCTGTCCTGGATCTGGCTCAGAGGCAACATGGCTGGCTTCCTATTTCAGCAATGAACAAGGTAAAAACCTATCCGAGCTTGAGGAAGTAAACAAAGTTAAAAGGTCATTATTTGAGGAACGTTGCGCACGATTCAGTACCCTTGACCGCCTCAAGAACGAAATGTGTACAGGAAATTATCGAGTGTGTCAACCTACCCTGTCTATTTTAAAACGGTATAATAATTTAGCGTCTAATTCCATATTCGTATATATGACTGTTGAAATGATTCCTGCTCATGTACATCTCCATCCCCAGGAGCTACACCGGCCTATAGTGTCTTTAAAATGATTGACCCCCAAACACAGACTAGTATTCCTGACCAGAAGACAGATTTCTCACTGTATATACATTTTAATCCTAGAACCAATCACCACGTGGCTACTTCTGTGCTCGGTCAGGAGTTTAAAGGAAACTCCCTCAAACGTTCATGTGGTATTTGAAAAAAATTTCCAGGTAGCTGAGATCTTGGACGTCGCCCCCATGAGAGTGTATGAGGTAGCCACGTTCTACACCATGTTCAACCGACAGCCAGTGGGGAAGTACCACGTCCAGGTGTGCACCACTACGCCCTGCATGCTGTGTGACTCGGACAGCATTCTGCAGGCCATCCAGAATAAACTGGGTAAGTGTAGCAGGAGTGCTGAAGCATTATTTTACCCACCTGTTTTCTGATCTAATTAAGGTCACTGAGGTGGATGACCTAAGCAAGCATAGGATGTGTTGTTACAACGATAATGTTTCAGTAGCAAAACAAATTCATTGGCTGATTAACTCGGTTATAATACCAAACTGCAGTGCGCAAGAAGCACAAAAAGAGGAAAGCACAAATTAATTGGCTGTAAATTACTTAAGCGTGAATAAATTGCCATCCTGGACATCAACATGAGCAGTTTTACTGTCTGGAAAGTTGGTGATTATTTTACCACAATTAAATATGAATGTATTTAAATCCTCAAATTTATTGATGTGATCACAAAATCAAGCAATTTGTTCAATATTCAGTAGCGTTATTTTAAACACCACAGCTTTTCTACAGATTTGGGTTAGTCACTTCAAATCATGTGTGGAACCCGAGTAGTTCTTATAGAAAATGGATTGCATACAGTATGCGTCTTCACTGGACAGTTTAATAGAAAAAAAATCTAAATGAACTTTTGTGAAATCCTGTTGGGGCAAATTATTACTGTACATATATTTATTCAGAGTTGCCTAGAGAACGAGTAGGTTTATTGGATATTTCAATTCAATTGTATTTCTATAGTGCTTTTAACAATAGACATTGTCCCAAAGCAGTAAAGATAAAAAAAACAATTCTGAACTGAAATGTATCCCAATGAGCAAGCCTGAAGTGAGAGTGGGAAGGAAAGACTCCCTAATGTGGTGCTAGGACGAAATCTTGAGAGGAACCCGACTCAAGGGGAATCCCATCCTCATCTGGGCGACATATTTAGCAGTATTTTAAACATGTGCTTTTATGTACATTGAAAGTGCAGCACATATTGCGCAAGCGGCTTGTTATTTTAATTCCGCTGCCTGCTGCGCTGCACATCTGGCTGGTGGTGACTTCTACTAAGTGGCTTAATTAGCACGCACAGATAAGAGACTGCGTTATCGCCTACACACAGGCGTGTGAAACGACAGAGGAAAATGACCAAAGCCGTCGAACAGTAAATCTAGTAACATAGTCACCTGTTACACGTGTGGCGAGAAAATACTGAAGCTTGTCAAGTTGGAATATATTTTATGGAACGTTTCATTGTGAAGAGTGCAAACTCCACATGCTCAACTATTTAACTTTTAGTATCAAATGGAATAATCGCCACCTACTTCTTTATTTCTGAACTTGCAGCTCGTAATGAATTGATCCGTTATGTTACACTAAGTTGTCATTTGTCTGCCTGTTCAGTTATGCTTCGGTTAAGGCTTTTTAAATGATGAATTACATTTGAAATAAAATTGTGCAGTTAAACCGACTAAACGTATTATTTCCTATTAAAATCATGTTTTACAATCTGAACAAATTGATCAGGCTGAGAAACGCAGCTGTAATGTCAGAAACGCAGTAAAGTAGAACAAAAAGAGAACATAAATAAATTTGCTTTATATATTTCTGAGCTTATTAACTAATTCATTTCAAACTCTTCAATCCGCTACACAAAAATGTCCCACTGTAAAGCTGCCGGAATGTGTTCAGAAAGAACTGGATCTGTTTTAGTCTTGGATGGGATTTCTTGATAACCTTGACACGAGCTCCAAACCGAATGAGCTTACCTTAAAACACTGAATTTGTGTTTAGCTTAACATACAGCAGTCATATCGGTAACTGAAGATGTTGATTATACAGGCTTCGTTAATTTAGCAGTTTCGTTTGATCTGTTCCTTACTTACGAGCTCCATATCGCTTTCTCTCTTGTAGGCATCAAGGTTGGTGAGACCACAGCGGATGGACTGTTCACACTAATAGAAGTGGAATGTCTCGGTGCTTGTGTTAATGCCCCAATGGTCCAAATCAATGACAACTATTATGTAAGTACACCTGTGCAAAATGAGTTCAAAATCCTGACATGGTTTAATGTCGTTTCTATTGATCGGTAATAGAACCCCTTCTCCCTGAATCCCCCCCCACCCGGTAAAAAATCTCACATTTACTTTTACATCTATGTTCTGAACGCTAAAAGGATGTTCACGGATACTAATTGAGTAAGATTTTATGAACAAAAATATGGTAATACACCATATATCAGGGTTAGGGAAACTCCGGTCCTCGAGGGCCGCTGTCCTGCAGAGTTTAGCTCCAACTCTAATCAAACACACCTGCCTTTAGCTTTCTAGTGATCTTGAAGACATTACTTAACTAGTTTAAGTGGGTTTAATTAG
>JAOUQX010000018.1:4047920-4058493 GCA_028566295.1 Liobagrus marginatus | reverse complement strand
CCTCTCTCTCTCCCTCTCTCTCTCTCTCTCTCGTTTTCCCCTCAAGATTACCGGAGGCCAAATTTGATCTCCCGAACGTTATGGACCGGAATGATCTTCCCCCCGGGTCTGGAGTTGTCCCGCAAACGCCTGCGCTCGTAAGCGGTTGCGGCGCACCGCCGTCTCATTGCGCAAGCCGCTGCGACACCAGAGTGTCCAACCAGTGCGGTCCGACCAAACACGACATCATGGATGAGGCAAAGGACATTGAAAAAGAGTCCAAGTTTCAGCACCCTCGACTCAGGCGAGCCGGTGCCACCGGAGGAGGAGGAGGAGGAGGAGGAGGAGAAATAGGAGGAGGCACCAATAAGATACAAAACTTCACGTCGGGAGGTGGAGCCGCGCTCAAAAGCCCTCCCAATGACGAGATCCAGGCGATCCAGGACACATCAGAGCTCGAGCAAGTGGAAGTAGTCGTTCCGACGGACGCAGACGCAGCAGTTCGGACGTTCGCGCCTGCGCGTCTAAGTGATGCGGCGGCACGCGACGATCCCAATCCCAGGAAAGCTTCTCCGGTAGCGCTCACGGTGGACGTGTGTAATGTTCCGGGAGAAGGGGGTGGCCACAGCGCAGCTCCTGTTTCCGTAATGAAGTGCAACAAAAACGGCGAGTGCAGGAGAGACTCGGGCACCGGCAGCTTGCGCTCCATTATGTCCAAACAGGACAAGCAGGATGCGAATAAACGCGCGACGGGCTCTTCAACTTCAGGCACGGACGCGCCCGCTGCTGCTTCCGCGGGGCCTGGAGACTCTTCTAGTCCCGCCGACGTCCCGGAAAAGAAGGATTCCAAGGTGTCGTTTTCCAACGCGTCGAGTCGCAAAGCGTCGGCTTCCACGCAGAGTCAGCAGCCCAGGAACTCCGTAACGTTCCTCAAGTCGGAGGATGGAGCGCAGATCGCAACCGAGGACGCTGAGGCGCGCGGGAGCCAAGCGAGCTTCATGCAGAGGCAGTTCGGTAGCATGCTACAGCCGGGGGTCAACAAATTCTCCTTACGTATGTACGGCAGTCAGAAAGCCGTGGAGAAAGAGCAGGAGCGCGTCAAATCGGCGGGGAAGTGGATCATTCACCCGTACAGCGACTTCAGGTAAGATATAAAGGAGAATTAAAAAAAAAAAAATGTTTTTTTTTTTGGAGTGTGATGATATGTGAATGGTGTACATTTGACATTCTTACGATCATTCAATCCTGGAATTAATTAAGGAAACCGAAATTGAAATTGTTTCTACTGATTTATAATGATGATGATGTCAGAAGCTGGATTTCAGGACCACTTGCACAGCGGACAGCGCCAAAGTAACCTATATCTATCTACATATCTATATATGTATGTAACTTCGTAACTGATAGTTCCTTTCTCATACCCGACTCACTGTCCAGGTTTACCTCATCTCCAAGCTTTAACACTGCACACTATTGTTCTGTGCTGTAGTTTGATCTTTTCATGACATAATACATAAATGAACACGTTCTGGTTGCCAGATTGGGCTGATTGATTCATGCGGGTCTGATTATCGGAAGGTTTTTAGACATGGAGTGTTTGGTGATTGTGGCGAAGGGAACAAGCACACTGATAGAGGGATAAACAAAACATGTTCCGATAATGACATTGAGCTAGTTCATTTAGAGAACAGAACTGGACAGTAGTCAAAGCAGTTATTTGAGGTTAGAGTTAAAATTCATCAATTTAGAGCCTTTATCATGCTAAGACCTGGGTTTACTATCGATCAGACATTTTTCTTTTGCCATCATTATTACAAGAATGAAATAATATTAAAATCAGGACAATATTTCTAAAGTTTGTGTGAAAAAAAAGATGTATTAAGTGCTTTTGGCTCAGGTGTCAACATCAGAGTGTTGCGAAGGTGTGTATGCTTGTGTGTGTTTTAGAGAGCTGCGATTTGAAACCAGTCCAGATATTTCGCCGTCACGTGCAGTTCATGACATTTCCTCCGCAATACAAAAAAAAAAAAAAAAAAAAAAAAAAAAGGAAGGAATATTTTTCCAATCAATGTGTGGTCGCATTTTAGGTTAAAAAAAAAACCCTCAAGAAGCGAACACGGTCCCGGGTTACATCATGCCCGAATAATGAGTCTCAAGAGTGGGTTAGCGACCTTGAGCTCTCTCCCCGTGCCGCACGGAAAATCATAATTTCCGCCGGTTGGCAGCCACCCCGGCGCACGTGCTCACTCAGCTCCACACAAACACTGTAGAGTTACCCTGCTGCAAAGGGTCATTTCAGGTTATGTCAAGACAAACCTAAAAAAACACCACTGGTTATAGATGGTTTAGTCTGCGTGCAGTTTAACATAAACATATTAGTGTTAATTCTCCCCAATACAATTTGCTTCCCAGAGCCTAAACTCTTCGGATGAGTGTTTTGAGAGTAGACGTATTTTGAGGCAACTCTAACACTTGTTGCACTCCCACAAAAAAGATGGGATGGCACTGTGTGCATGAATGCTATAATCTGTCTATCCACTTTTATCCTAGTAAAAATCAAATAAAAATTGTCATTCATTTGATATCACGCACACAAGAGAATTAGCTTGGGCAGTTCATCCCAAAAGTGTTTAGTAAGTTTAAGGTCAGGACACTCGAGTATGTCCACTTCAGACAGAACGTATAGCATGTCTTCGTTGAGCTCGGGGTCTTTGTGCACAGGGGCATTGTCACGCTGGAACAGTGTTTGGGTCACTTAGTGCCAGTGATGAGACAACGTGACAACAAACAAAGACATTCTAGACAACGTTGTGATTTTGCCTTTGTGACATCATTTTGCGGTAGAACCATATGGTCAGGCGTCCAAACATTTGGCCATATAATTGATATCTTCTACTATATTATCTTAAGTTATTTGAATAAAGAAATCTAAGTCATTAGACCCATAAAATCAATGAATGAAACCAAAAGCGAAGGGTTCTGTTTATTTTAGAAAACGTGGCATTTTTTATTTTATTATTAATGGCAATAATATATTTTAATTCCAGGTTCAAGAATGCACAATGAAAACTTGTGTAAAAACGTGCAAAACCTCAGAACAGATTTTTGCTGATGGTCACAGAACAAAGATAATTATACTGTATGTCAAAAGTTAGTTACCTTAACTCGGAGCCACGTGCTAAACAAATACTCCTCTCTTGATCCAAGTGGAATCAAATGCCACTGTAGCAAATATGAGTTAACTAATGCTTTCGTGAGCATATAAATATTACACCATTATGTGATCATGTTAGAAAATTCACAATTTCCCTACTAGCACCGATCATTTGTCCTGTTTGGTTTTGTCTCATGCTCTCTCTCTTCCCTCCAGGTTCTACTGGGATTTTACAATGCTCCTCTTTATGGTGGGCAACCTGATCATCATTCCAGTAGGCATTACGTTCTTTAAGGAAGAGACCACCACGCCTTGGATCATCTTCAACGTCATCTCTGACACTTTCTTTCTCATGGACCTAGTGCTCAACTTCCGCACGGGGATCATCATCGAAGACAACTCCGATATCATCCTGGACCCCAAGATCATCAAGAAGAAGTACCTGAAGACATGGTTTGTGGTGGACTTTGTCTCGTCCATCCCCGTGGATTACATCTTTCTCATTGTGGAAAAGGGAATAGACTCGGAGATGTACAAGACGGCCCGAGCTCTGCGCATCGTTCGCTTCACCAAGATCCTCAGTTTGCTGAGGCTGCTGAGACTCTCGCGGCTCATCCGCTACATACACCAGTGGGAGGAGGTAGGCTGCTGTTTGCATATGAAACAGATTAGAAACACATGGGATTTTGGTTTTCCACATTAAATCCAGTTCTGAGCAAGAATTCATCTAAAAAAATAAATAAATACAGTATCATAAATGCAGCTTAGATTAACATTTGATTTCATTTGAAGCTGAGAAAAAGACAGCGGGTTCGTTAGCATTAAAATGAATAAACAGCCAAAACCGTCTTCAGCAGTCATCCGCTTGGATCTAGTACAGAAACGGTCTAAACAAAGACACTGGGCCTTATGTAAACACTTTTAGTAAAGCTGTGTGTAGCCAAACTAAGCCAATAAGCTCTATCATATTTTTTAAAAGTAATAATAATTCAACCTTACTGTACTTATGTATGAATATTGATCATTTCCAGTCCCTTGTACAGTTCACAAAACAGCTAACTGCTAATCATTGGCTCTAAAATTCAAACTGGATAATTTTTAACTCTAACTCATAACATTAAATGCAAAACTTGCAGATTTACTGGCGACCGAATGATGGCAAAATACGGTAGGCGCTAATGCAGCTCAGCCACTGCAGCGAATTAGAATAAAACTAACGTAATTTAAATAGTTCCAATTCTTTTGTCTTCAAAGAATGGCTAGCCATATTTTATTTGTTCTTTCAGATCACCTTCGTTCAAGTCAAGCAACACAAAGTGTACATTAACTTTCTAACACCACCATTCATATTTTCTAGTTCAGTTACCGGATAGTATATATCTATATAATATTGCTATGTATATCTACAATATCTATTAAGTAAATCTATTTATCATGTTACTACCCCAGTTCCAACAATTTTGGGATGCTGTGTAAAATCTACATAAAAACAGAATGCAATGATTTGCAAATCCAAATCTCATGATTTGCAAAAAAAGCTAACCTTAAATTTGATATGTTTATGGTCTATTATAAATAATATATGGGTTTATGGAGTTTGCAAATCATTGCATTGCATCCCAACATTTTAGGCTTTGGAGGTTGTAATTTGAGGCCTTACATTAATGAGTTTGCTTATATATATATATATACACTGTATATGTATGTATAGTTACACAAACCCGGAACATCTCGTATAGAACACAAATATGTTTTCCAAACTAGCCAAATTTTATGAATCCATGCATTTCTTGCAGAACTTCTCATGGTAAAAAAAAATGGAAATTTTTTTTTTTTTTAATGAATTTTGTATAAAGCTTTATAATTGAGGATGCACCATTAATAATGATAGAATCACTAGGTGTTAATATTCCTCTGTAATGTAGAATAGGAGCACCATACGCATCTAATCATTATCACATCCCCTAGACCATCAAATAACAAAAACATTTAGCAGCCCGTTGACTGCTTTTAGTGAAGTGCTACTTTAGTAAAAATGTATTTTTAATATTGACGATATTTAAGGCCACTCATTTTTGCCAGCCAAAAGTCTAAGTGTTTATTTAGGTGCTTGTTATTACACACATATAATTGTGGTTTAGCCACAAGGGACATTGTGTTTGACGTCAATTCCACCAACCGTACAGGAGGATATCTGTGGGAATTCATTACCTCTCTACTTCTCTACTCCTATCACTGCTCTGATTTCTAATTGTCTGGAACATAAAGCGAATATACTGTATGAGTTGGAAAATCAATACTAAACATATTTTCTATGGACCAGCACTATAAATCTCTCTAAGTGTGTAGCATAGAATTTTATGTTAGACACTGACAAGGCAGGACTGGAATTGGGTCAAATTTTGTGACAAAATGTAAAGGTTAGACAAGTTAGATAAGGCAAATTCAATTCAATTCAATTCAATTCAATTTTATTTATAAAGCGCTTTTAACAATACACATTGTCCCAAAGCAGCTTTACAGAAAATTCACATTAAGTAGAAACAAAAAAAGTGAATGTATGATATATAGCCCAAAGAGCAAGCTTTAGGCGATGATGGCAAGGAAAAACTCCCTAAATGTATTGTTAGGAAGAAACCTTGAGAGGAAGCAGACTCCGGGGAGCCCATCCTCATGTGGGGACAGCAGAATGTGTAGTTAGAGGTTATATGCATTGTAAATGTAGACATTAACATAAGTTCCGTCTTGACCCGTCCTTGTTCACCGTCCATCGGTCATCGGTGATTGATGATTTATTGATTGCTGAGTTCGGCATTAACATATATTTCTGTTCTCTAACAGATAATAATCGTATTCAATTTGAAAACAAAGAGGAACCGAGATAAAGATATATAAGCAATATTTCAAAGACACTGAGTGTAAGCGAGACAAAGAATGAAGAGATCGTTTAAGCTAACATTCTTTTTTTTTGCTGCCTTTAGTCATTGAGAGCTATTCATAATTCATAACGACACAAAGAATGTTGTCAGGGATTTCAGAGATGCTAAAATAATGACATCACTCTTGCATGATGGAACATTTTCCTCACTACAGCGTTGAAATTTGCGCCATGTCCCATTGGCCGTTTGGTCTGAATGTGAAACTAGGCTGTTTGCCCAGTACACTGTGCTGTTTGTGTAGTGTCACAGTCAGACGCTTGTTTTTGCCCATTGTATTCTGGCAACCGAGACCCTGTATGGCTGCTGTCATTGCTGCTTATGTCTCTCTGGCGTAATTTGTATCCCTAGATACAAATAGGCACTCCTACTCCTAGGCAGCACATCGCACAAGTCAACATGTTTGGATCAATTAAAGCTGCCAGGAGCGGATCAAGCCGGCACCGTAAATGAAATAATGAGAGACCGCCAATGATAATTATCCTGTAACTGGTCATTGGCCTGCAATGACCTGTAAGAGCCTGGGAGAGCTTAGAGACTGGACATTTTCCGTAGTCTCCAACTGTAGACGAGAACAGGAATAAAACCACAGTTCCTCTGTTGTGATACAGATTTCATTAAATAGTCTTCAAAACTTAAACATTTTACTTTGAATAACCTACGAATACATTCATCACATTATACAATGCTGTTGTTATTGTTTACAAAAGAGATTATACGTTATGGCGATATTTACAGTTCAATAGATTCCTTTATGGAACTGTGGAAAAGCATTAATAAGTGAAGAAGTGGTACCTTAGTCGTTAAGTTGGACTGCTGATGCTTGGAAGATCGTGCCACTGCTGGGCCCCTGAGCAAGGCCCTTAATCCTCAACTGCTAAGTTAGATAAATGAGATAAATGTTATTTGCTTGGAATAGTGTCTGTAAATGTAAACGTCTGCCCTAGTTTTCTTACTGAAATTAATTTAGAGACAGACACACTCCTGAGCAAATTATTATCATCATTATTATTAAAACCAAGTAATTGAAATCTGAAGTTATATGCATGATCATTTTCCCCTTTTGCTCTTACACTACAAAATAAAGCATATAATGTTACTATAATAGACCATTACATTTCTTTAAAACACTTCACAAATGAATTATTCCTAATATTTCTCAAGAACATCCGAAAAAGTGATGTTAGATGTGACCTAAAAGTTAGAAATGACTTAAATATCCCATAATGCACCACAATATTACTGTACTTTATTATAGATTTGAAATTTGGGGCATTTTTTTACATTTCTGCTTATATATATAAATAATCCAATTTTTCCCTTAATTTTTTTTTAAAATAAATATAAAGTATATACAACATAAAAATGCATTTATTTACCTGACAGTGATGAATCTGGCTATAAAAGAGCTGTTCCGTTGTTACAACAAGACATTACTTCAAGCTGAACAAAGCATTTTGCTTTAGAAATGGTGCTGGCAAGCAGCTGACCATCAATCATGATTTGGAGCCAAGAGTCAGAAAGAAGCAGTGCTGAAAAACACCATTCGAATATATAATCCAAGAATCTTGTCTACAATTACCCCTAAGTGCAAACAAGGCTGTAGACCCTAAATACAGTGCATTACCAAAAGTTTGTGGACATCTTACCAGCACACTCATCAGTGTGTCTTCCCCAATTACATTATTCTTTTTTTGAATTTTATTAGATAGGACAGAGTGAAATGAAATGGGGGGGAGAGAGTGGGGATGGGATCGAGAAATGACCAGGGGCCAGATTCGAACCCGGGTCGGCTGCAACGCATACTCGGCCCGCGTGCGCTACTGCTGCGCCATTCTGCTGACCCAATTGCATTATACTTTCACTGGAATTAAGAGACACAAACAATGTTCGAGCATGACAATGCCCCTGTGCACAAAGCGCCTAAGCTCCATGAAGGCGTGGCGTGGTGTGTAGTGGTTGGTGTGGAAGAACCGGTCACAGCCATATAGCAAATATCGCTAGCAGATGCAAGTAAAAATTGTGACTGCGCACAAGATTGAAACAGGCCCATGCACATTTCTATTTAAGACCAGTAATGAACTGGAGTGCTGGAGCTGTGGCTGGGGAACCAGTGTTTTTCTCTAGTCTTTTTATTACGATGGACCGATACCGGTACCAGTATCGACACCCAACTCGATACCGATACCAGTATCAATACCAAACCCGATATTGGTGTCGATACTGAACCCGATACCGATAGCAGTATCGATACCGAACTCGATACTGATACCAGTATCAATACCAAACCCGATATCGGTATCGATACCAAACCCAATACCGATAGCAGTATCGATACCGAACCCAATAACGATACCAGTATCAATACCGAGCCCGATATCGGTATCGATACCGAAACCCGATACCAATAGCAATATCGATACCAAACCCAATAACGATACCAGTATCAATACCAAACCCGATATCGGTATCGATACCAAACCCGATACCGATAGCAGTATCGATACCGAACCCAATAATGATACCAGTATCGATAACGAGCCCGATATCGGTATCGTTACCGAACCCGATACCGATAGCAATATCGATACCGAACCCAATAACGATACCAGTATCAATACCAAACCCGATATCGGTATCATTACCGAACCCGATACCGATAGCAGTATTGATACCGAACCCAATACCGATACCAGTATCAATACCGAGCCCGATATCGGTATCGATACCGAACCCGATACCGATAGCAGTATTGATACCGAACCCAATACCGGTACCAGTATCAATACCGAGCCCGATATTGGTTTCGATACCGAACCCGATACCGATAGCAGTATTGATACCGAACCCAATACCGGTACCAGTATCAATACCGAGCCCGATATCGGTATGGATACCGAACCCGATACCGATACTTGTACTCGTACTCATAAAAATAGCGATACCAAAAATCCATACCTTACATGACGTAATTTGCAGGATTAGGCCGACATAACTGACAGAACTGACACTGACACACATGACTGACACAATATAAGCCTCAGCAGTGTGAAATATTTCAACATTAATGATGAATTTTTTATTATGCGCTTGGCTATTATGCCCTTTGCAGGTTATTACTGTCCTGTATTCATCAGTCTTAATGTGTTATGCTCGGAAAATTGCCCCATCACCCAAAAAAACCCAACCTCAATCTTTTTTCTTTTCTTTATCTTTTCAGTGGTACAGTGGTAGGGTTCATGAGTACAATAAGTAAATAAAGTCAGAAAAAAAATACAAAGCAGATATAAACCTGTTTAATTTAAATCATGTCCACAATATAAAGATATTTAAATCTTTGCAATCAACAGTTACAGATAATAGCATTGCATTAACATTAATACGCATGGAAACAGGACGCATCGAGGCTAATTAAAGCAAGCGGGTGTGAACGGTGATCGAACGAGAAGGAGTGGAAGCGGTGGGGAAAACCTGCAAGCAAGAACTCTTCAGTTCTGCGACATGACATGACATGACTCAGGAGTTGAGCCTTTCGGTATATAACACCGCTACCGCTACATAACTGAATCCTGACTAAATTGTCTCATTTTCATACAGCGTGGGGACATATTATTAACATTTTTTAGTAATTGATGCGTATCTGAGAATGCTGCTCTTGTTTGTCAGCGTGGGTCTCCGGTAAATTGCTAAATGACATGCCGGACTCATTTCGAAGCATTAATGATTATTATTCAGAGTGCAGCGACAGAGCTGTGCTCCAGTGTAATTACTTTAACTGTACAATCCCGTGTCCCGCCACCCTTCCGCTCCTCCCTTCTGCTCAGACACTCAGCTTTGACCTCTGAGAACCTCTGATTGGCCACTCGAGCCAGCAGACAGTGCAGGATCCATCTGGAAATAAGCGGTTGGTTGCTCTAAGGACATGCGGATGTAATGAAAGTGGTTCAGACATATGGAGCTCGGAAAGAGGTAATCGGAAGAAATAAAAAAAGCTGATGATTCAGGTGATTCAGCTTGATGAGTCAGTAGTGAGTCAGAATACAAGAAAATGCATATTAATGTTGGATATTACAAAATGGACGCAGGATGCAGTTTACATGGAAAACAATATGGTGCTGTCATTTTATGAGGTCTGTTTATTATGTCTGAGCCATCTGTTTCCCTTTTGCCCTTTCTAATGGAACTTTACCCTCACTGCCACTTTGAACATTGTCCCAGTGGACAAGGTGAATGGGGTAACACATTCAGAGTGACCGGGGATAGAGAGATTACATCACTACTCTTATCCAAAAAGTACAACTCATGCTGCTTTTTATGGAAGACAGCCAAATCTGTCTGTGCCATTGTCAACAATCAATTTTTATTTTGAGGAAAGTCATTTGACTTTGCTAGTATTTAAGATGCTGGAACATTTATTGTGGTTGCTCATTCATTCATTCATTCATTCATTCATTCATTCATTATCTAGTGTTTATCCTGTTCAGGGTCGTGGGGGCGCTGGAGT
>JAOUQX010000018.1:4021919-4036011 GCA_028566295.1 Liobagrus marginatus | reverse complement strand
AAGGTAAATTGAGCAAATTTGTTATTTCAGAAGTGAATACCAAACTGGTAGCTCTTCGCATTAATCGCTACCCAAGAGCTACCCTCTGAGTTTCTAAAAGGTTGGAGACTCCTGTTTTAGCATAACATGTATATTTTTAAAATTAGAACAAGTGTAATATTAGTTTATATATATATATATATATATATCAATATTAGTTTAATATTAGTATAATAATGTTAATTCTGTATGGTCTAAAGTAACAAAGTGAACGATCTATGAGACACTGCCTCATTAACTAATGATGATCTGTAAGTTCAGCAGTGCAAAACTACAAATATGAGTATGTGCCTTACATTCTAAGATTATTTATCTGTTTGCCTTTTTTTTAGTACAAGCAAGTGGAGCAGTACATGTCCTTCCACAAACTTCCTGCAGACTTTCGCCAAAAAATCCATGACTACTATGAGCACCGCTACCAAGGCAAGATGTTTGATGAGGAGAGCATCCTGGAGGAGCTCAATGAACCACTCAGAGAGGTGAGACAGAGCATGCTCACATTGTGTGGTGGGAACGCTGATGTGGACAACATTTGTGGAAAAAGCCTCCCAGGAGCCCTTGCGGTTACCACAGGTCCCTCCTCACTTTCCAAAACAATAAAGGGATGCTGTCAGTGAGTCAGCCATCTCTCAGGAAAGGGACAATGTGTGCTCTGCATTACGAACTTTTAGTAAATTTTACTACAAGTAAGGATATGTCAGTTACTGCATTTGTATGCACCAGCTAATCATGTGGCACACAATCATACAGCTATACGATATAGAGAAATCTCTTAAGTTAATGTTTGTATCAGAATGAAGAGAAAATATAATCTAGGTGATTCAGAATTGGTCTGGTTTGCAGAACTTTAGAAATTGCTGCTCTTCATGGAGTTTCACACACAACAGTGTCTAGATTTTACACAGAATGGTGCAAAAAAAGTGTCAGCTTAGTGGTTATGGTGTTGGATTGCCAATCAGAAGATCGTGGCTTCGATTTCCAGCACTACCAAGCTGCCACTATTGGTCCCCTGAGCAAGGCCCTTAACCCTTAACTGCTTGGTTGGATAAATAAGATCAAGCTAAATCACTCTGGATAAGGACATCTGCTAAATGGTGTAAATGCAAGTATTGGGACACCTAGCCAACCTGGTTGAAGCTAACAAAGAGGCTATAGTAGCTACTCCTTACTACCATAGGGAGCAGAACATCATCTCAGAACATACCGGACAAACTCCAGAAACTGCTGTATGCCAAATCAGCAATTTTTTAAATACTCGAACCAGCCTGTCTGGCATCTACATCCGTGCCTCAATTCTTGCATTATTATGTTTAATCTGAATGTCAGCTTAATCGATTGACTGTATACGCGTGCTTTTATTTATAGTGGATGCATACACTATTCTTCTTCTCTGCCTAGGAAATCGTGAATTTCAACTGCCGTAAGCTGGTGGCCTCGATGCCCCTGTTTGCCAATGCTGAGCCAAACTTCGTCACGGCCATGCTGACCAAGCTCCGCTTTGAGGTCTTCCAGCCCCGGGATTACATCGTCCGTGAAGGCACCATTGGTAAAAAGATGTACTTCATCCAACACGGCGTAGTCAATGTCTTGACCAAAGGAACCTTGGGAATGAAGCTGTCTGACGGCTCTTATTTTGGAGGTAAACGATCCTGTCATCCTTAAAATGACCCTGTTTCCATAACCGCTTAAATGCGGCTGAAATTAAACGGTCACATTCTGTAAATCAGCTTCCGACTTCCTAATTAAAACATTTAGAACGTGATTTATTTCTGCTATGAGTCTGGTTCACGAGATGGGAAGAAAGTTGAATATTTAAGCATCTTTTAATGGGGATAATCAAAATCTTTCCACCCAGGCCATAATACCCGGCAAAGCCTTCTAAGATCTCCCTGTCATTAACGATAGCGAAACCATAATTCTAAGCTTGTAGTCAATGAGTACAACCAACTATAATGCTCATTCTGTTAAGCTAGCATCATAATTATATCCTTGTTATGTGGAAACCAGTTATAAGTTAATTTTATGGTATATGGTCAAATCTAAAGCTTGTTTGATGTAGTTAAAATTGCATAAACTGTCATGCTTGTATTAATAGCAGTGTCTTAATTCTATAATACAATGCTTACAAAGAAAGGCAGAAAAAAGATTTGTCGATATCTAAGTTAGCTTTCATAAGTGAGGGGCTTGACTTTTGTGTCTTAATGTTTACAGCGACAGGGGTCAAGGCTGTGCAGCTAATTACACTCAATGTGCTCTGCATCATAATTAAACTCCAAGTCCATTAACCACAAGTATCTGGAGTTATTTCCCATCAATTCATAATTTCACTTAGCGCACCACAATGCAAATGATAAATGGATAGTCAATGGTCTTTATTCTCAAAGGTGGGATACTATTAGTGTGTGGGTTATATTACTGTTAGTGTGTGGGATATATTACTGTATATTTCCAACTTCCAACTTAAGTAAACTTCCTGTAAGTCACAACTTGCAGGACTTAAATGATCTGCTGCTAACATTCTGGTGCCAGACACCATGTGGAGTTCATGTCTTGATGGGTCAGGCTAGAAAAGGTGGGCCACCACAATATTAGGAAGTAGGGTGACAGTAGTAGTAGTAGTAGTAATAGTAGCAGCAGAAGTTAGTAATATTTGGATGAAGAGGAGATCCAGTAGGAGAAATAATACGAGTTTGTTGTAGTTCAAGAAGCGCCTATAATGTGCTTACATTTGAGCTTAATGCGTTAACTTCGGTCACGGTCCTGGTGCTTTTGTTTTTTTTCTGAAATTTAGAGGTGGAAAATGATCTTTGTGTGCTTTCAAAATCCTGCCTCAGCTCTCCTGAGACGCAGTGAGCAGAGAGGACCGAGAGCTTTTTCCCCCCGCAAGTGACCTTGGAAAGGTCGCAACTATAACGGATTCCTTCTGTAGCTTGAGTTAAAAGGCTTTTTCAGATGGTTCTCCCCTGGGGTGTTCAGTGGGACAGATATTGAACAAAATCGTGAGAGAAATATCAGTAACAGCACCAGTGTGGCCTTTGGTTCCCCTTCAATGCAGTTTGCCAGCCTCCGGGGCCTTGATAAAATAGAGCCGAAACAGAGACTAGATACAAATTGAGTTCTTAGCGTGTCTGTATGTGCATATGTGCCTGTGTGCATGCCTGTACGTTCATTCTTTTGTTTTTGCATTCATTTGTGTGCGCGTGCTGTCAGATTTTGTCTGTTGACTTAATGCATGTGACCCAGGAGTGAGTGAGTGAGTGGCTGTGGAGTGACACCGCTATCTATAATTTACTTCAGCCTCCTGGAAAGAGGATATTGGAATTTGCATCTGCTTATCCAGAACTGGTTTAGAGCATAGACTGAGGGCTCTGATTGATGCCTGGCAATGTTATTGCAACGGCCACTGTTTATAACGTTGCCCACTGAAGATAGAAGAACTGCACTTTGTGATTGTTTGTAGCTGTCCTGTCTACTAGCACATAATTACATAAATAGCCATGACATTGTTGGGATTGGAAGTCATATCCTCCAGATCAAAGGCTTGACCTGCTTGCAACTGCAATTGGTAGACACTGTACACCAGCAGCCTTTTCTTATGGCTATTACACATCACTTTCTGTGTAGTTAGAAGTAATCGGCAAAGAAAGTCTCCTGTCATTCCAACCACCATATTAAACGTATCTAAACTCAATTGATGATAAATGTTAATTAACTGCATTGACAGACATCAATTCACACATTTTACTTTACCTAAATTTCTGTGTCTCTTTTCTATGTTCTCACAAATTTCAATATCTCTTCTATCACACAGCACAGTTTTTTCTTTGGCTGTAGGCTGTCAACATCTGTAGTCCCAGTGGGTGTGAAATGGAAAAGAACATTTGTGATGTTTCATTATGCAAAGTAGCAGATTCAAATTAAGTTGCTTGGTGTGTTTGTGACTTGATTTTCTTTCAGAAATCTGTTTGCTAACCCGAGGCCGCCGGACAGCGAGTGTTCAGGCGGAGACATATTGCCGTCTTTACTCGCTCTCTGTGGACAACTTCAATGAAGTTCTGGAGGAGTATCCTATGATGAGAAGAGCTTTTGAGACTGTGGCCATTGACAGACTTGATCGTCTAGGTAAAAATGTTGTATTTATATTAACGTGCACACTACACTTATTATCTGTATTATAAAATAAATCTATGACTGATTATCATTATTATAAAGAATAACAAATGTTCGCTGACAGCCTACTCTTGTTGTAAATTACTATTTTCTATCCCTATTTCCCAGGTAAGAAGAACTCCATATTAATGAACAAAGTGCAGCATGACCTTAACTCTGGAGTCTTCAACAACCGAGAGAATGAAATGATTCAGGAGATTGTGAAGTATGACCGAGAGATGGTCAAACTGGTGGACTTTCAGCGTCCACGTGCCATGTCTATGACTGCCTCAGTCCCTGGTGGCATATTTGCCCCACCAGGTGGGTCGCAGGGCACCTCAGCGATCGCCTCCTTACAGCAAGCCGTAGCCATGAGCTTCTGTCCACAGATGGCAAATCCTCTCATTGGCCCAGGCACTCTTCAATCTCCCCGCATGGTCAGGCGCTTCCAGGTAATTCAGAATCTTTCCAGCCCTGCATCTGTCTCTCCCATGCAACCCCATCCACCAGGGCCAATGCCAGGCGGTGCATGTGCTTCTGCTGCCATCTCCAGTCCACCTGTCCAGAGCCCACTGGCACCAACCGGCTCAAGGACATTCCAGTATGGCTGCAGCCCCATGGGTGGGCGTACAGGATCTCAGCTGTCTCTTGTCCAGCAGCATGTGCCCAGTCCAACACGCAAGGCTGCCCACTCTCTGCAGCATGCAGACAGCCTGAGTCAAGATGCCCGTCCGTTATCCACCTCCCAAACCTCTCTTCCCCAAGACGGTGTGGGTACCATCCCACCACCCTCAACGCACGTCTCCTCCACATCCATTGGGCCACAGCAAGCCCCTCACCCTGCAATACCTGGGCCCTCTGGAATCAGAAGCGCTGTACCTCACAGAATGGTACAGCCTCACCAGATATCACCCTCCACTCCACCTCCTGTCAGTGGTGCAGGGTCAAGTTATCTTGAGCCAATAGTGCATAAGAAAGATTCTATAGTTAGCCTTCCTGAGACAGACTCCACTGTGAGATCCAGATTGTCTTCAAACCTCTGACCAAACTCTGGTGTATGTTAACATCGTGGCACTATTGTGTTTAATCTAACCAAAAGAAGAAGAATGTGTATTGTGCAGGGGTAATTAGACCCCTAATAGATACAATGTCACCACCTTAACTAGGTTGACGAGATGGTTCCATCTGACCAACATATGTAGTTACTCCCTTCTCGTTCAGCTACCAATTTTCCCCTTGCTTTCTTTGTTATGAAGAAGTCTGTGGAAAAACAAAATTTCTGTAGTATTCTGTAGAGTCCATACAATGCAATCTGGCCTGCACTGGGATATCAAGAAAAATCAGGGACTAGTATCACACGACAATGATGACATTTTAAGCTTTGTGTAAGTGTTTTTGAGTGTCCTTTGTTCTGTATAATTGTAGCAAAAATAACTAGCTGTCCTTCATATTATTGTAAATTATCAATGAAAATAGTATTATAGACCGCTGGTCGATCTTATATTGATGTGTAAATAGGATGCATTTTAAAAGAAAAAAGAGACAAAATATCTTCATTGTACCCACTCAAAAACCAAAGTTGAGCTTGGTTGAGTTTGCTCATGTTTGTGTTAAATAAGAAAAATAATTTCACAGATATGCCATATGTTTATTTAACTGCCTTTATTCCAACTTTAGAAGCCATATACAGTACATGGTAAATGTGTCTATGTGGGAGTGAAGGGGGGAGTTCGGGTACATTAGCTTATCTATTTATTGACCTGTTTTCTCATGAGAGTGTAAAGGCACAGTAGTGCAACAACTTTCGTTTTCTTTCTTTCCTTTACTTTGCTAGGCCTTTTGACTGATGCGTTTATAACGGTAAAGGCAATACCACAGAGCTTCTGGCTTGCACAGAGAGCTCTTACTGATTCTCACTGACTCTCTATTAGAAGATACCAAATCAGTAGTAACTATAAATGGATAACCAAATGAATCTATATCTGAACTGTGATCCAAAATGCAATATGATAGTGATTTTGCAATACCCAGCTGTTAGTCTACTAATTTAGTTTCGCTATGTGCTTTATTTGGTTGTATTTAAAGGAATATTTTATATCCGTGAGTAACGGGGCGTAATAAAATGAAACGAGGGAGGAAATGTTTAGGTATTTAAACGTCTAGCGTAAACATTACATTCATAAATTATAGTTTCATTTGCATGCTACATTTCAGAACTGATATAACCAAGAAAAGTTTCATTAACTTAAATCTAGTTTGAACCAGTTCATTTTTACACTGTAAGCCAGCAAATTTGAAACATTCTAAATACTTTTATCTTGTGAAATGAACTGCAGCATTTTATTGTATTACTTTGTCTAAACACACCATTATTTGGTCAGCTCAACTAGTATTGGTAATATTCTGCACTTTACCACCTCCAAGATATTATTACAGAAGAGTCTGATGTAGAAACATTTTTAATGGGATTGTTAAGAGAAACGACCAAATCTTTTGTTTGGTCATTGGTTAAAACAAAATATTTATCTTTATTTAAAGATACGCTAGCGTAACCGTTTGTAGTTACTATTTTAACACTGCATTTTACTTTTGATTATTTTAGATTGTAAATATGACCTTGTAAATCAATTGTAAATGAGTCTGATTAGTAAAGTGTGCTTACTCAATACCGACACAAAAAAGAAAAAAGAAAAAGAAAGAAAGCTGAACTCAGATGGCCATAGGTGCGTATATGTTCCTGAATGTATGCCGACTGGCGTTTACTGCCATGTAAATAGAATCATATTGACTAATGCAAACTGGAAAACGTGTGTATTTGCTGAGTGTTTATTGTGGTGATCAACTGTTGATTATGCTAATTAGCTAACTGCTACTTCATTACAAAAGGATCGTTTGTGTTTCCTCCACCATTACTTGCTAGAAGTTGGATGTTAGCTATAAATAAATCAACATGGGGAAAAATGTTAAAACCAACAAGCACATGCAATTTCCCTATGAGCACCCTCTAGAAAGAGAATATAACGGTTATTCAGAGTATTCGTACTAGCCAAAGACAGGCGATTTTTTCCCAGTGGTTTGGCAAATAAGAGACCAGTTAACGCAAATTTATACTCTGTCCCATATTGTTATATTCTTTGTTGATTAACTTCATAGTCTTTTTGCAACTAACTTTAGGATTGGCTATTAAAATAAAGGATGGGCAAATCGACTGAAGGAAAGACTATTTTTTGAGTCTCTTGGAGCTGACATTGCCATTTTCTAGCAGTAATGGGATATTTGATCTTACAAATCACTCATTAATTACAATCAAATGATACTTCCTCTACTGCCACTGTTTCGGAATGCCAGAGGCTTTTGTTTCTGCAACTTTCTTTTGACTTTATTTGTTCCTGTTTAAAGTGTACACCAAAAGTCCCCGACGTACTGGCAAACATATTTTGAGTGTGCTGAACGAATAGAATGCATATCTACTATATATATGTGTTGCTGTGATTTTTCTGCACATGACAAACTGTTTATTTTTGTAATCCTGCACTTATGCTGGCCCTATTTACGCTGCTATATTAGGCTCTGTTTAGGCTCTGGTCTTTAGAGGATTGTTTCTGGGGTGGTGAATGTCAGTGCAAATTTATGATCCTGCATACTGCCAGCTAATCTGGCGAATATTGAAAGAAAGCAACTGATTTGAGTTTCGGCATGGAATCGATTTTCTTCATTTCACTGTAACAATAGCAATCCTGATCGAAGTATTCCTTCGAGTGGAGAGTCTAAGTAGCTTTTTTGAACTTCTCTCTGAAATAAAAAAAAATAATAAAACATCTGGGGCAGAATAGTCAGACGTCAGCTTTCCCCACTATAGCTGAACAACAGACAATATTTGAAAGCACCGTCATACAAACCTCTTGTTTCACAGTACCACATGGAAATGGTACAAAAATGCCTTGGTATAAAATGTCTTAGTAAATCAGGGTACTTTGTGTTTTTTGTTACGAGTGCTTTTGCTGTTTTGTTTTTTTTGTCTTTACAGTGTGCACCGATGCACAATTTAATGTAGGCCAACATACCTAGTGCCTAGTAATATCTAGTTTCCACATCGTCTGTTTTAGTGGTACTTGACCTTGTTAAAAGAAAAGCTGCAAATCTGTGGGTTTTTTTGTTTGTTGTTTAGTTTTTTTACCTTGCAATATATGTACAATATAGCTGCTAAATAGCTGTTAGCAACATATTAAGAATAATCCAGCATAGTCTTTGCCCATTTTGGGAGACACAACTTGCACATTCATGTTTGTCTGGACTTTTGAATACGGTGGATCATGAAGAACATACCAAAACCTCTTCACCACCGGAATGCTGCTTGCCACCAGAGCAGACTTTGCTTTTGCGATCCGTAGACATCACGCCAGATGGCTTTTTAAAAATCTAACTCGCCTCTGTAGATGCCAGCTAAACACACACACACACACACACACACACACACACACACACACACACACACACACACACACACACACACACACACACATGCAGAGATCAAATAAAAAACATCAGGGGGTGAAAACATACATAAAAAAAAATCCTATATTGAAATGCACGTATTATTTTCAATGATGAGTATATAACAGTTAGTTTCACATAGATATATACAAAAATCTAAAGAATTTTATATAGATATATTTTAAACACTACACAGAAATAATAAATAGTCTCCCTGTTAAAATATTTCGCGGTTCAATATTATACTATATGTGACCATACCATTCTTTTTTACCCTTTACATATTTAGGCTTTTTTATTTCAGCATTTGATTAGTTTTTTAAAATATAATTTATGGATTAATAAAGTCACATAGCCCACTCATAACTCAAATTTTAGAAAGTTGTGTGAAATGCAGATAGAAAAATAAGACCTCATTGTGCTGTCGGTTTTTGAACCCATCAATGGAGTACAGTAGCAACGCGTTGTAACATGAATGCTGATAGTGAGCTTTTTCTTGACATGCGATTTTAAATATTAAACATTTGTTGTATATGAATACTGAATATCCATGTGGTTAAGTCCACATTTTGTCAAGCAGCTGCTCAATGAATATTCCACCCTGAAACACTTCTTGAGATTCAAATATTTGCCTTTTTATTAGCAATTCTGGTGGAAATTCCTTGGCTAAAGCTGTATTTGTTATCATCTCCATGAGAAGACTGTGTAACATTTATCATTTGACAGACGCTTTTATACAGAGCGCCTTACATTTATCTTACTTATCTAACTTAGCAGTTGAGAGTTAAGGGCCTTGCTCAGGGGCCCAGCAGTGGCAGCTTGGTAGTGCTGTGTGGATTGTATAGTGTCAGAAAATCATCGCTTAGATAGTTGTTGATACTTGGGAGAAATCTTTTTAATTGAAGGTAGAAACAATTCAGACAGCAAACGCAGCTGTATGACGCACTTGCCCCGAGTCATAACCGAGACATGACCCGACTAGTTATCAGTCTAGATACCGATATTGAGCAGAAAGGCATTGATGGTGGTCTCAGCACAAAAAGATGTCACTTAGAAAGCTGATCTGTTTTTAGATTGAGATAGTGATGAGAGATAAAATAACTAAAGCGATGCTGCTCACTCTATTGAGGTAGAGAAGAACGTGCCTTGTGACACGTCAGTGAGCAGACAAACAGCATTGTGGGAAACTGTTAACAGAAGTAAAAATAAACTAAAATGTTACAAAATAAATGTTGGGACATGGGAAGGTCGTTCGATAATGATAATTAAATTAAATTAATATGCAAAGCATCCTAAGTGGATTTTTCCCAACAGATGCCTAAATACTAACAATTCACTTCTACAAATAAATGTGTTCTGTATTTGACATGTTTTTACCTAATATTAAATGCTCAGGGCCGTTTGCTCTCTTGGGTAAAACTGAAGATCCGAAATAAACGCGGTGCAGTCAGACTAGCAGTTATTTTTAAACGTGCCAGATTAAAGCTTTCTTCAATGGCTGCACACAAAATACATTCAGATTTGTGTCTACGCTGATTCAAGCCCTGTGCTAAGCCCCCAATCAGACTAAGGAACGTCTGTCAAGTGTTTTAAAGAGAGACTTTAGCATGGTGAGGGCTTTCATTTGGTTTGCATTTGTACTTGTAAAATGCCCAGTGCCAATACAGTGGTTAGGAAGGCGAAGTCTTTAGCTTTGCTGTTGTACTCCTGCTGATTGAGTCTTAGTTGTGATTAGCTGTGTGTGTGTGTGTGTGTGTGTGTGTGTGTGTGTGTGTGTGTGTGCGTGAGTGAATTAATACACACTTACCCAGTCAGATATTTTTCATCCATCGTCTGTGGCGGATGATTGAAGCGCACTAGTTGAAGATGGCTTCCTCAACATGCCCCACCTGCTCCACATATGTATTACATTTCAGTTACACACCCCTCCTCCAAAGCGCAGTTCTTTAGTTACACAGCTCAATTTGTTGAACAGTTAAAGTAAGCTACATAATAAAGGATAAAGCTAAATTGGAAAAATATATAATTGTCTTATTTAAGCAATGACGATTGATTATAACGATGACAATGAGCTCTGGAGTGATGTCTATGGCGGTGATGTGCTAAAGCTCCTGGTACCAAGCATTGTGCTTGTCTTTTTCAGTAACCTGCTCCATCTGTACCAATGTTGTTAAAGCATTCCTTACAGATGAATACTTGTTGTGCAATAAAAATGGAGAGCATTGGCATACGATCACGTAAAACTGACTTGTCATTTAAGGTCTTTTACAAAGAAATGAAATAGAGTATTTAAACGAATACATTTATAAGGCGCTAAGTAAGGAAGGGACGGAAAATAAAATGGTCTGACGTAAAGCGAAGTTACCACTCTGACATTTTGGATATGATTCTTTTGCTTGATAGATTATTTTTATTAGGTAAAGTATGACACATCATGCTTCTATTCATTTGTAACGTATGCAAAACAAGTTTGTTCCTGTAATCACTTATGTTAAAGCGCGTGCGTCTCCATATTAACAAGGACACCATTTTAAAAAATCCTGATAATGTGGCACATCTGCTGCTCCAATCCCTCTGATTGTTCTAACTATACAGTAATATATTAATAAGCTCAAAATCAATATTCAACAATACTGTACTTTTTGCTAAGCTTCAGGCTGGGAAATAGAGGTTAATCAAATTTAACATTTAAAATTTAAGAGGATTATAATAGTTCATTTCCTATTCACTCTTAACCCAGACAAAACCTCATGACACTAAGGTCGTGAGTTGCATTATGATCAATTCTATGTGACCTTTTGCAGATGTTAAAGACGTCACAGACCTTTTATGGATGCAAGTGATGTGATTGTTCTGAAAGACTGGAGATAAATTTTAATTACAGTTTAATTACTAAGACTGGAGATATCTTTAAATTACAGTTTAATTACTATTACTGCCAAAGATCAAACAAGATGGAAAAGACCAATTAAACCTATATAATTGTCGAGCCCAATCTCATTCTTAGATTATAAAGTCTATAGAGTATAGATAAAAGATTTATTAACAGTAATTTACTAATATGGATGGTAAAATATAAACATGGGGTATGTATGTGATAAAGGTTTTAAATCCTTTAGATTAGATGGAGATTTTGTTTATTAAATGTATAAACGTTTGTTAAATGGCTTTTCCATCGGTGTATATAAAAGCAAAGACTATAAATAGCTGCCAATAGCATTTCTTTTTACCTCACTCTTTTTTTCTCTTTTCTGCTCACTTTCATTAACACACAATTCCTGCTTAGGCTAAATTAGCCGTTTTTTTATGCTACATAGAAAACCACTATTTTCTTTATCCCACATAAACCCTCAAACACGTTAAGCCATCCTATGTGATTTTTTTTTGTTTCAAAAATTCATTTTTTCCCTGTAAATTCTTATTATAGCACGTTGTATATAATATACCGCATATTAAATAGTATATTAGCAAGCATGCTATCACCTTTGAAGGTCATCACAGCGTTAATAGATAGCGCGAGCTGCACAGGTAAGGCCATATTACAGCACGAGCGGCAGCCCACGTTGGGTCCTAATGCCCCCCTCATTAACGTTCTATGTTATATGTGAGATACAGTGACACGTTTGAATCCTAAACAAATACATAATTGGCTAATTTTTTTCTTTTTAAAAAGAGAATGTGTTTCAGTGCAAAGAAGCATGACCTTAATTTTCCAGCAATATAAGGAGAAACATATTCAAGGCTTAATATTCTGGTTTTATTAAGCTTTTTTTGTAGCAATTACTAAGGCACATCCAAGGTGACTTTGCAAAAGAAAATAATACACAGAGTGGTTAGAATGCCTGCCTCACATCAAGAAGGTCATGGGGCATCGGTTTGTTTCCCACCCAGGGTATTTCTTTGTGGAGTTTGCATGTTCTCCCCGTGCTTGCATGGGTTTTCCCCGAGTACTCCGGTTTCCTCCCACCTCCAAGCACAAATTGGCTACTCTAAATTGTCCATAGGAGTGAATGTGTGTGTGTGAATGGTTGTCTGTCTCTAAATGTTAGCCCTGTGATTAACTGCTGATTGTACAGGAAGTACCCCATCTCACACCCTAAGTTAGCTGGGATAAACTCCAGCGCCCCCACGACCCTGAACAGGATCAGTATACGGATGGATTTAAACACTAATGTAATAATCGTCCTTTGAGATCACATTATATAGGAGTTTCATCACAAATGTCACCACATCATGCTGCACACAGAGATCAGACTGAACAATTCAACTGGTGAGTCGATCCTTTAAAACTTAAACTCAGTTGTCAAACTCCGCCAGGGCCGCAGCTCTGCAGAATTTTGTTCCAACCCTGCCCCATTACACAACATGCAGTTTTCAAATAAGCCTGAAGGACTTCATTGAATCTGAATCATGTGCGTTTATTTTGGGTTGAAGCTAAACTGTGCGGTGCTGCGGCCTTCCAGGAATTGAGTTTGACACCCCTGCTATAAGTTATAAAACATACAAAGATAAACTTCTGATCCAGTCTTTAAATAGATCACTCTTCTTCCAAAGGGTGATATTATAAATCTCAATTACAGTATACAAGTGTAGATTAGTTGAGGTAAACGGGATAAAGTGTGTTGACATGATGTTTGATACAGTATATTGTGAGTCTAGGTGTGATTATACACCAAAGTACTGAAGCTATTTTATTTAGGATATCCATGTGGGACCTTGGCGGCAGCAGCACAAAGTGAACTCACATGTGCAGAAGCTCCAATCAGAAGCAGAGCAAAAAAGAATCAAGGCTAGAGGAACCACAGCAGCAGATATGTATCAGGCAGTGATGTCACATCAGACAGGTATGTACATACACTTTATGGAATCCCCCTGTGATAATAACCCTTTGATTCTGGTTATTCGTTTATGTCATCTCTGTGCTGTTTCTTGCCAAATGCTGTGTCTGGCTTGGTCATTAGGGGATCTGAAATTGACTAGAATTAGGTCTTCTATGCTTATGAAGTAACCTTGTAATTGCATGACATTGTAATAGCTTTTATTTTGAACAGTATAAAGAAAACAGTCCTGGCTTTTGGATTCCTTTCATTTTAAAGGCCAGGCATGCAGGGCTGTATAAATGGGTACATTTTCTTCTGCCTAGAGATTTAAGATCATGTTTATTCCAAGTAAGCTGATGACCTATAAAACACCGCCTTTGTATTCTGAATGAGAGTCTCTCGGGGTTAAGAGCAATCACACAGAGTGCCAGAATGGTGCATGGAGATGATAAGTGCAGTTACGAATGGAAGTAAAACAATATCTACGTCTTTCCCTGCCATGAGGCTCTTTACCTTTCTTTCTCTCTCTCTCTCTCTCTCTCTCTCTCTCTCTCTCTCTCTCTCTCTCTCTCTCTCTCTCTCTCTCTCTC
>JAOUQX010000018.1:3799424-3811031 GCA_028566295.1 Liobagrus marginatus | reverse complement strand
TATACTGTATGTGTATGTGTCTTCTGAAGCAGACATTGGGTGAGCCGAGTGGGTGTGGGGTCTTGCTTAAGGGTCCAAAAATGGCAGTGGCAATGCTGGTGTTTGAACTCTTAACTTTTCTGATCAGTAACCCAGAGCCTTAAAAGAGCATCCAATTAATTAAAAAGCCACAATATGATCAAAAGTATTGGAATATCTAACCATCACATCCATGTGTGTGGGTTTTTTTTTTTGTTTTTTTGTTTTTTTTACATCCTGCTCCAGATTTAGTCTTGCTATTACTGCTATAATGACCGCCACACTTCTAGATTTTAGAGAATGGCTGTGGGGATTTGTTCATTCAGCCACAACAGTGTTTGTGAGATCAGGTACTCATTTTGGGTGAGGAGGTCTGTGGTGCAGTCAGTGTTCAAGTTCATCTCAAGTGAGGGAATAAAGGTACAACATGCCAACGATGTATTTGGGTGTGCCTAGTATATATGATATACAAAAACCAATTATTGTATTTTATTTTGTTTTTTATTGGACCTAGGGCTTTGAAATGATCAATCAAGAAAACTTGAATATGTTCTATTAAATTATATATGTATTTAAACTTAAATAAAATGTAGGCAATTTTAGAATTTTCATGACCATTCTTTAGTAAAGAAAAAAATATTTAAGCTGTATATATAACCCTATAAACAGGGCATTTATAACTATTTACATTTATACACAAAGGACTAGGCCAGGTGATTTATAACTATTCATAATTTTTTTTTGATTATGTACTTAACTTAAAACATTCCTCTTTAGGGAAAATAATAAATGCAGAGTGCTTATAGAATTTTGGATGTAAAAAGGTTTTACAACGCTACCTGAAGACAAAATACACAAAAGTATGAATATAGGCGTCTCATGCCACTCTTATGACGTCATTCGCAACAGGAGGGTCACGTGACCCCACTGACTGCGCTTCGGCGAGTTTTCCGTTAGCTGCTGGTAGAAGATGATCAGCGCAGGCCGTGGACAAGTTGTGTGACTGAAAAAATAGAAACCAGTGGAAGTCCTACAGAAGAGAGCCAGTAAACAAAACAAAGCAACGAAAGAGAGAGAGTAAAAAAAGAGACGGAAAATAATGCCTCAGATGCTGTAGTGGGTTTTTGAAATGGCCATTAGGGAGCTGAAAGTGTGTCTTCTGGGGGTAAGTGGAAAAACTTCCTCAGCATTCTTGTGCATGCATACTAAGAACTTCAGCGACACAAAACGACTTGTTTTCATACGTCGGCTGGTTTATAAACACGTAGGCTAACTGTAATTAACTTAATATCTGGTTTTGGTTTCATTTTACAAAGCTATTTTGGTCATTTTTATCTTTTTGCACAGCCGCCTCACAGTTTAATGGAAACTTGCTTTTAGAAGTAGCTAACATGCTAGCTAACCGCCGTTTACTTTTACCAGCAGTCGAAAGTGGCTGGCCTAATGAACCCTAACGTAAGTCCCCTTACTACGTCATAGTCTAAGGCGACATGCTAATTTGCATATTAATCGTGTTTCTTGAATAAGGAGGTTTTTTGAATAGAAACGAATAGGTTACTTGTATAAAGTTGTATTATGTATGCATTACATAGTATAAATACATTATTTGGAATGCGTTTGTCTAATATATTCAAACATTTTTGCACAGTAAATACAATAAGGAGTTGGTCGTTTTGTTTTTTTACCTCAGCAGGTGAAAAATAATAGTTTGTCAGTCAGTCGTATTCTAACATTATACCACATAACATCACACATCAACGTTGCAATTACAATTAATTATTATTACACACAATTATTTATTTATTTATTATTATTATTACTACACGTTGCTTTATTACTGTTCCATTATTCAACGCTGCTAAGTGTATACACTCGCCACTTTACTGTGCTAAATAATGCTGCTATTTAAAATGTAATGCTGCTATCATTATTTAGTACAATATTGCACAACCATCCACTGTATGTTCTATGTATCTGTCCTGTTGCATATTGTATTGTACTGTTTGTTTTGCTCTGTCTGAACATAGCTCTGTGTTGCTGGAGAAACATTGTTTTGTTTCACTGTGTATTGCAACAGCTATATATGGTCTAACGACAATAAAGCTTCTTGAACTTGAAGTTGCACGTGCGATATAGGTTGTTTTTGTTTTTTATAAGAAAGTTGCTAAAAACCTTTAAAGTTTGGCCTAGATGACTGTACTGTTTTTTTTTTTTCTTCAAAAAATTACATTTTCAGAGTGTCCACAGTAAAAGCTAAAAATTGTAGCCATTACATCATCATTATGATCATCATTGGCACCATCATCTGGCCTACTTAAGCCTGAGAACTTGCAGGCTTTGTCCAAAAACTGAACAACGTATTGCCAAGTAGCACACCACCTACATTACATTGCCTTCAGTGACTTGGTCAAAGTAGTGCTCTATTTTTCGCATGCTACTTAGCACATCAGTACTTTATCTGAGACGTGGTCACATATTTGTGGTGTTCCCATGTTTAAAAAAACAAAAGTAGTAGACGAGGTAGTTTTTGTCCCTTCTAAGTGGACCTAGAGGGAAAAAGGTTTTTTCATTTTTCTCTTTTGCAAACACAGGACACAGGAGTTGGGAAATCAAGTATTGTTTGCAGATTTGTCCAGGATCATTTTGATCATAACATAAGCCCAACTATTGGGTAAGTACAGACTTCGGAATCTCTAAATTTCTATATGATTTCAAACATTAGACTGTGGCGTGTCTTTAAGATTTCTGATTAAGGATTGTGTGCTCATAGTTATAAGTGGTAAAAGCAACCTCATCTTGTCTCCTTTGCTGCTGGAATGTGTGCAGTCTGGGTTGGTTTCATGACTCAGCCCAGTAAAGCTGAGTAAAGGATTATTTCAGGTCTCAAAGTTGTTTAGATAAGCACTTTATGATTACTGCTCCCAAACAAGGCCATAAAACAAATCACTGTGGGTATTGCATAAAAAGCATGACACTTTAACAGCTGTGTGCATGGGGGCTGGCTGAGACCTGTAGAATACTGTTGTACCGTTGTCATTATTGTGGAACTGTATTGTTTTTAGAATTTCGCAATTAAATCATTATTGTTATCCTGAGCAGTTTTTTTATATGTAGCTTTTTTGGGTTTGATCCAGAAATTACAGCCAAATAAATCAGTTTAATTCAGCAGATTCAGTAACATTTTTCATACATCATTCCAGGCTAATATAAATAACAAAAGAGCTTGCTCTTGTTTTCCTCTCCACTGCATCATGCGTTACACTGTTTCCATAACTGCTCATTGTTTTTTTGTTCATGTGTCAGTGCATCATTTTTAACGAAGACTGTCCCCTGCGGCAATGAACTTCACAAGTTCCTGATCTGGGACACGGCAGGGCAGGAGAGGGTGAGTGTCTTATCATTACACATTCTGTACACCTAGCAGCCAGCATTGTGTTACATACAGTATGTGATGGGAAGTATTTTACAAAGTTGTTTTTAAAAGAAATCCTGAGTCTAATGGGATATTGAGTCTCCGATGGGATTGTGGGGGATTTATATCTGTCTAGCTCTCGTATATCAATAAGCGGATATTCTTATATTTATTCATTTAAATGCATGTTTCTGAAAATAATAACACCTACACAGGTGCTAGAGAGCGCTCTGGGTAGGCAAACAGGAAAGGTTATTTATTTATTTATTATTAAAGGTATTATTCCTTCGCATTCCGCCCTGAATCTCAACAATGCGGGTCTCGCAGATGACTAATAGAATTCTAACATGTGTTATGTAACAAGGTCAAAAAGAATTCCTAATATAAACTACTGTTTTGTTATAGTCTGTCTTGATTATCCCGCTAAGGACCACGCTGGTATTTCCATATGTACCGTATTTTGAACTATATATTAAATTACACATTGCCTACTTTGTAAACCTGCTGTGATATTTTGTGGGCAGTAGATGAAGTACAGCTTGAGGATGCTTACAGTGATCCAGTGACTGATGATGGATCAGCCAGTGTCCTATCTAATCAATTAGACAGATTACTGTTTGATGTTAAATAATCCAAGTTTAAGGGCAATCAGACACTAGACATGCAGATCGGCGACAAAAAAAGAATAAATGTCGATACAAAAGGCTTTAAAACCTCTGTCTGAATGTTCAGGGTTTAATAGTTTGTCAAAAGGAAGGGCTCGATTTTATTCCTTCAATTTCTTGACTACCCCAAGTCCATTCATGTACAGACATCAGCAAAGTCTTTACAGGAATACTCTGATGACTTTAACCCCACACACAGTGATCACATGCTCTTAGTTCAGCATGCTTACGAACAGAGGTCTCTTTCTGTCTGGTTATTCACTTAATTAAGCCGGACGTGTGGGTGTCTTTGGAAAATGCTGAGCAGGTATGTTGTCAAGCTCTGATTTTGCAAGTGCATGACATCACTAGAAACTTTGAAATGCACACTTCCTCTTGAAATATTTCCTATTTTGTCATCTCCTGGACTGGACGTTAGTCTGATGTTCTCACCACAAGATGGCATAGAATAAAAATATCCCTATTTTCAGGCAAAGCAAATATTAATATTAGTTTTTATTTTTACCCTTTAAAATATGAACTCGACTAAAAGATAAAGATTATTTAAGTAACCACCACAACAAATAATGTATCTCTTTATCTTTGTTAAAGTTTCATTCTCTGGCGCCGATGTACTACAGAGGATCTGCTGCTGCCGTCATTGTGTACGACATTACGAAACTAGTAAGGACCTCTGCACAGTTTTACACTTGTATTAATAGGCAAAATGCGGTTTCTTAAAACAAAAAAGAAGTCCCAGGATGCGCATAATGACTATTTAGGCAAATTAGCTCTCCTTTGGAATAGTATACCCTGGTATGTACAATGTATTGCGATATATTTTTCTTATCAGTTCTGGTTTTTGAATATTTGTATAAAAAATGTTTTAAATAATAAATAAATAAAAATTTAATGACGTATATATAAAGGGGTTTCTATCCCCCCTTATTTCTGTATATGGATTAAAGTTCTCTGTCTCTGCAACGGATTTCTGTTAATTGCAGGGTTACTGCCTGTCTTAATGTCTTAAATGTACTTTTAATAATTTTAAGGCTGTAAATAGGCTTACATTTCTCAAATATTGTAACAAATGTCTTCATTTTAGTTTGAATCGTCCATAAATTAAGGAAATACTAGGAGTATTCACCTTGCGGAGGGAGATGTGATCAGAGCCTGGAGTGGAGCAAAAGCACATTCTTCTCTCCACTATAAGCGTTCTGTAATCATTCCACTCAGTGTCCACTCCAGGTTTCCCATTCCTACTTAGTTTTGGAGAAGTGCATGTCAGGCTACGGCTGAGGTTGAACTGTATTTCAGCCAGCATGGACACACTTATAATGGAGGAAGGCTCCGATGTATAGGAGATCGATAAATGTGTAAGAAACAAATGGAGATGAGCTTGGCGTAGCGAAATTGGGGATAATGGCATGGCTTTTAGGCCGTGGGTAAAAAAAAAAAAAATCAAACAGCCAGGTACGTGCCTTTGTACAGTATGACACAGGAGACTTCAGTATGGCAAACAAAAAAAGTGCTAGCTGGTGTCAGATGTAGCCAAGCTTTAGGAATATGGGTTCACAGCAAAAAAAAAGAAGAAAAAGTGTAAAGCACTCTAGAGACTTTTGCACAATGTTCTTGTTTGGCACTTTTTGGTCTTTAATGGTGGTGCTGATACTTTTTTTTTCTTAATTATTCATAGTTTAATAGTTTTTCATAGATTAAAAATATTTTATAAACTATGCAAACTGGCAATATTAAAGCGGTTTAAAACATCTTTTAAAACGCCATTGGGCTTGATTATTTAAACAAAGTGTCGATTAAAGGAATATGACTTTAAGGAAGTTTTTTTTTTTCACTTTCATCCATGTTCTATGGATTTAGAAAGCAGTGTACAGGATGATTTACATGTTTTTTTATGACTTTGCCGGTTATTTGTGGCAGTAAGTTCTTTTGCCCTATTGGCTGCAGATTATTTTGTCTGAGGTGGATGTACTGCATGTTGCATACGGAATACAGTCCATACAGGAACAAGGTGGATTTGCCCATGAATTACTGTCACTTTAGAAAGTTGGAGAGTCTCCTCTTTCTGCAGGACTCCTTCCAGACCTTGAAAAAGTGGGTGAAGGAGCTAAAGGAGCATGGCCCAGAGGATATTGTGGTGGCAATTGCAGGAAACAAGAATGACCTGGGTGATATACGGTGAGCATCTCAAGCAGACCGAGTTGTCCTGACTGTCTGAAATGTGTGTGTGTGTGTGTGCGTGCGTGTGCGCACGCGCGTTTCAACAATATGGGAACTAACCAATCAAATCCGGGGGATTAAAAAATTCAAGTAATGCAAAAACACCTCATATAAACCAGTTAGTTAGCTAGCTAGTCAGCCTACAGTTGTTCAAATCCTAATCTATGTAGCATAGCATAGTCAATTGTAAGACTTTCCCTCATTATCTTCTATTTGAATATACTACTTTCATTAACCCCGGACTTTCTTTTAGCTGTACAATCTTGTTTAAAAAGAATTTTTGTATACGTGCTGCCTTTACTATATATATTCTATTTGTAGTCTCTGTCAAAATAAGTACCGTTGCAGTTGTTTTATGCATTTCTGACCCAGTTACATTGCATGGTACATTGCAGGGAAGTTCCTACAAAAGATGCCAAGGAGTTTGCAGAATCTATTGCAGCCATATTCATTGAAACCAGTGCTAGAAATGCTGTCAATGTTGAGGAACTCTTTCAAAGTATAAGTAAGTATTGATTAAATCGACCCTAATAAGCCTGGAGTCACCGAAGCGTATATTAACATGGCAGAGTCCACGCTGCTACAGCAGAGCTGAAATATTGAGCTTATATTTTAGCTGCAAAGATGTGCGGGTTTAATACCTGCAGTGGGGAAATTATCCGACACCTTTATGGATATTAAAACTAGCCACAAAAACATCTGTACAATGAAATCATGTATACTACCAGTATACCAGACTACCAGTAAAATAAAACAGTGGACACAGTGGATTTTATATCTTCTATAATGTATTTTATGGATAAAGATAGGGCAAAATGGTTTTAAAACAAAATAGTTGTGATAACATTTACCCCCCCCAAATGTATTTTTTTTTTTAACTTTGATATATTTTGAAGCTTCTTGATTAAAAAGCTTTCTGTTTAAGGTATTCTCGAACATGCCAGTATTGTACAAAGAAAAAGTAGAGAATAGTACTAATAAAAACAACCCCTCTGAGTGGTTTTCCAGCATGCAAACAGGAGAGTCAGAATGCAGTGTGCATTAATTAGTATCCCAATGTTTGCTCTGCAGGTCGCCAGATCCCCCCTCTGGAGAACACAGACGTGGACAGCCACGAGTCGTTCAAAATCACACGTCAGACACTTCCATCATCTAGACGCTGCTGTTAGAGGAATGAAAAATGTGTCTTCCGTTATCCCTCATACAGTGGTGGAAATAATTATTTGACCCCCCCTGTTCATTTTGTACGTTTATCCCCTTCTAAAGAATTTAACTGTCTAGAATTTTTATTGTAGGTTTATTTTAACAAAGAGAAACAAAATATCAACAGAAATCCAGAAAAAAACTTTAAAGAAAGGTTATAAAAATAACTAAGAGTGAAATAAATATTTGATCCCCTACCAATAAGCAAGAATTCTGACCCCCATAGACTGGTTGCGTGCCCATGAGGCACACAAATTTGTATTGTCCCTTTAATAAGTACTCCTTCCTTATATGACGTCCTGCCGTTATGTCGATTAAAGACGCCTGTTACAGAATCAATTTCTTCCATTCAAAGCTCTCCAACGCTATGGACAAGACCAAAAAGCTGTCAAAGGATGTCAGGGAAAAGACTGTAGACCTGCACAAGGCTGGAATGGGCTACAAGACCATCAACAAGAAGCTTTGTGATCTCAAGGGAGCTGGGTCCAAATAATCAAACAATTATTTCCCCCACTGTATCTGGATATTTAATTTAGCTTTATAATCAATATGCGTGTAACCTGAAGTTAGCCTGACTTGAGTGCTGGAGTGAAACGAGTTTTGCTTCAGCTGTTTTAAGCATGCAGTAGTTTTTCATACAAAACACACGGCAGTATTAACAACGTTTTCAGTATGAAGCAGGGTTAGCTGGCTAACTCTTTAGGATTAACTTCATACGGTGCAGAGCCATCGAATTTCAAGCATTAGTGTCAGAGTCCAGAATAATCCTGAAACATCAAAAATATTGTGCGGTTTTATAATTCTAAACATCTTTGTTTAATGCTAGCTCGGTATCAGCTTGCCATATTCAAGTGTTCTTATTTATATGGACAAGAAACCCAAACAAAACTAAAAAAAGATGAATAGAAATGAAAGCAGTTTCCTCAAAATGGCTTTAAAACCCGCTTAGCCTGTTTACATCAGCCTTTATAATCAGGTACTTTACCAAAGTACCCAGTTGACAGTGTAATGTGCAAAATATGGAGATTCATATCAGCACATAATCCATAATTCACATCAGATCTGAACGCATGCCAACAGTTAACTAAACAATTACATAATTATGTTAATAACTAAGCAATTTGCCCAGTTTATCAGGTCAAATATTTAGAACACATCTAATCTCTAGCCAAGTTAATGAATTAAATATAAACTACATGGGAAACAGGGGCAGTTAAAAAAAAACAAAAAAACAACTTACTGTATATCCATCTATAAAAAAGCAAGCATGCCTTTGAAATGTATAAATGTAAACATAATCTTGTTAGTTGCCATCTCGTTATTTTCATCTACCAGTATTACTGTTGGCTAGCTAAATGCAACAAATGTAGACTTAGTTTTCAAGAAATGTATCATTTTAAGACATTTGCAAAGCGTGACCAAGCAATGCTGAATTATAAACTGGATGATGATGATGAAACTTGTTTCCAAGTTTTAGTAAATCATAGCCGCGGCCCACGAATTTAACCAAATGAAAACAATTACGAATCCTTAATTAGTTTGCGACGTTAGCTTCGATTTTGTCTGCATGTCATGTGCGTGGTTCCGTTCTACCTTATTTGAGGTGACAAATGAAGACTGTAGTAGACAGTACAAACATCGAATGAATTCATGCAGGCTAAACAAATAACAAACATTAAACAATACCTTCTATAATCTTTATAAGCAAGACGTTGAAGAAAAGAACTTTCTTGGCGTTGTCTCCACAAAGGGCTGTCACGCATGCCAGCAAAGAATTAAAAATCAAAAACCCTTATTTTCTATCTTTTTTTTTGTGACATGTCATGCATTTCTTAGTTGTTTTCATTTATATTGTAAAAAGGAAAATTAAACTTGTAATAAATTTTGATAGTTGATCGTTTTAGGGGGTCTGAAAGCTAGAGTGTGTTTGTTCATCAGGCTTTAATTCAGTAGCCGAAAACCAGTCATGCATGCAATGTACGGGTTTCTATAAATGCTGGCAATTTTTTGTACAGAATGCGTAATTATCCAAAATACTTGTAATTATTACTAATCCATAGAGTGTCTTAAAAGTGTGGTACTTGAAGAGATGATGCTGGCACTTGCAGTAGTTCGCACTATCTGTTCTTTAAAAATGTATGCGTACAACTTGTGTTTAAAGTGTAGGGGTTAAAAGTCAGACATGAATGTTTTTAGCAAGGACTTGATGAAAAACTGAAACTGTAGATACATTTCTGTCCTTATATAGATTGAGCACCCTACAATTTGATATTTTTGAACATATTGGCATTATTATTTAGTGTCACAGTCATGTGCAGATATTTGTACCCTCACAGTTGTTTCATAAGAATTATGTAAGTTTTTATTAGGACATTCATATTAGCAATTCCCGCCTCTCAGCTGCACGGTCTGTGTCTGCTCCTGGGCTCTGGTTGTAGTTTGTGTGTTGTCACATGCTTTCCCTTCCAGCTACTCAGGTTTCCTACATGCATACAAAACACATTCCTGTTGGTGTGAATGTGTTCCTGCTGATGCTCGGCTTCCTATTCCAGTAATGGTTGTTATTTAGATTCATTCCAGCGACTGAAATGTTTTGATTCTTCCCACATAATATGTGATAGCCAGTCAGTTACTGTCCAGTCATACATTATTATTAAATAAAGGCTATTCGAATAAGACATTTCATATTTTTTCTAAGTGGGGGAAAACATTTGCACATGGTTATAAATATGTTATGTTTTGGTTTTTTTTTTTTTTATTAGCACGTTTCCATGTTAAAGACTGTGTTTGGTGAACAGCCACCAGGGGGCAGTGCGAGATTGAATAGTAAATATACACAATGCTGGGTCTTGTTCTTTCTGCGTCCATAGATGTGAAGTCTGTTACGTACGATAATGGTCTACTGCATCTTTATTGTAACTGGTGCATTGTTGTAAGAAATGTGCCTTTTCTGAAAATGATTAATGTAGTTTATTGAAACGTATGTCCCATCTGTACTCATAATCTCGAAACTGAAATCATAATGTGATCACAGTCGAATTAAAGTCAGTTTCAGTTGCTGTTACTAAGCCATGACAGAGGTTTCCTAAATGTATAACCTCTTAGTGTATGGACATTAAGTCTGAAATAGTGACAAATAGATGCCGTGTGCCAGGATTTACTAAAATGAATTAAACTGAATAAAACCAGAGAAAAACACAGACCTTTTAACACAGAACTCTTAATGATGTCTTTTTATACCAGTTTTCTCCATTTCTTACCTGCAACGACAAAATGACTAGAGCAAAAAAATTGTTTTGCTTTATGTATGCCTGCACATTAATCACCAATACTGACTATACTAGCAATAAACAACAGAGACCTTATTATGTATATTATATTAGTATTTACATTTGAATGCTGATCGGTGTAACTTTTTGTAGTAAGCCGTTTGTTAATAAATATGCACAGAAACGTTACCTTGCATTTCTGTATTTCATTTTCTAAAGCGATTTTAAACAAAACGATATAGAATGGTTATTCACCTCCAATTTCCGAAAGTATAAAATTGATAGAGTTAACGGTAAAATGTGTAGTTTTGTTCCAATTAGAATAAAAAATAGGTTTCAAACAAACTCAGCCTGTTTCCTTGCATTCACCTCTAAAGCCACGCCATCAAAACAAACATGTGGAGAAGATACTTCCTTGTTAAATTTAGTTGGAAGTTGGTCGAAGTTTGTTTGGTCAGACCAGTCTTGTGTTTAATGAGCATATGGTGCTAAGAGATGTTTTCTTACCTGTTACAAATGTTCAGAAACGATCGATCGGCCTTTAACATGTTCTTTTGAATGATTGACAGTTGGCCAGGTTTTTGGAACTTAGAAATCTCCTGACTTAAGTATAAGTCTTGCCTCCTGCCCCTATCGCATTAATGTCTTTAAAACATGTATTTATTAAAGAGAAATAAACTATTTGAATGACAAAACTTCAATCTGACGCAACATTGTTATTAGCATTATATTACTATAATATAGTAGTGGTGGTGGTGGCTCAGCGGTATAAGGCTCTGGGTCAGTGATCAGAGGGTCGGGGGTTCAAGCCCCGCACCAGGCA
>JAOUQX010000018.1:3786718-3799324 GCA_028566295.1 Liobagrus marginatus | reverse complement strand
TCACACACTAAGTTATCTGGGATAGACTCCAGCGCCCCCACGACCCTGAACAGGATAAACACTAGATAATGAATAAATGAATGAATAATCCAAACGGTTATTTGGTTTTCCTTCCTTTGCAGAACTTTATGAACTCTCAAATATATTAACATCATTTCACACATAAAGTCACCTACAAAGTATTTGCTATAAGCTACGCTAACTCAATATCGCTTTAAGAAACTGTGTCTATATTTGAGGACAGGGAGACGGTTACTGTTGCTATTTTCTGTAGTGTGTGTAGGTGAAAAAACAAAAAGCCATAAAGAGAACTCACATCGACACATCATTTATTGAACGAGGCACCAAAATAGACAAGTCAATACCATGTTTCACTTTGGATTTGGGGGATCAATGTAAAATTGGAGAACTGAAGAGAGGAAATAAAAGGAGTTGGGCAAAGGATAACGTCACTGCTGGAAATCTCGGCTGGGCGTAATAAACAATAAAATTACACGACAATGAAACGCATCAACTCAACAACAATAATATCCAACTTCAGCCGCAGAAAATCGAGAAACACCCACACCATCGAACACGGAGCTACAATATTACAGTACGTGGTATTTGGTAAATAAATTTGTGCACACAGTAATAAGGGAAGAGGAAGGTCGCACACAGAGGCCTATGTCTGTACAGACAGACGGACAGGCATCAAGTTCAGTGGATAGGCACTTTATATTTTATATTCAGCTTCTTAACACAAGTGCCACACACACACACACACACACACACACACACACACACACACACACACACACACACACACACACACACACACACACTTCCATTTAATCTACAGGAACTTGGATATCAAAATGAAGAGCAAGCAGATTTTCTCACAGTCCTTTCAGTTCCACCAGAGTGCATGGCCTTCTTTCAGGAGCTTTAATTTGTACCATTTCAAGCAGCCAGAAGTCATTGCCCCCCCGCCCCCGCCCCAATGTTTGATTGTACTTCTGCTGTTCGTGTGGAGAGTCACAGCCCATGCCTTTGGAATCTAATACCTGCAATTTGATTGCTGCAAATGAGGACTGGAAATGTAGAGCTCGGAATGTAGAAAACGTTTCAGAAGAAAACCAGGAAATGGATTACAAGTGGTGGAGTTCCTGTAGATTCTATAGATTATAATTATTCAGCTTCATGTAAAATACAGACTGACAATGACTCTCTCTCTCTCTCTCTCCGCTTTTCCCATGTCTCTCCTTTTCTCTCTCTCTCTCTCTTTCTCTCTCTCTCATGCTCTCTCCCTCTCTCTCTCCGTTTTTCCCATCTCTCCTTTTCTCTCTCCCTCTCCTCTCTCTCTCCGTTTTTCCCATGTCTCTCCTTTTCTCTCTCCCTCTCCTCTCTCTCTCCGTTTTTCCCATGTCTCTCCTTTTCTCTCTCCCTCTCCTCTCTCTCTCCGTTTTTCCCATGTCTCTCCTTTTCTCTCTCCCTCTCTCCTCTCTCTCTCCGTTTTTCCTATATCTCTCCTTGACTCTCTCTCTCTCTCACACCCGCTCTCTCTCTTTATCTCTCTCTTTGTTTTTTTATGTTTCTTTCTGCCTCTCCCTCCCTCCCTCTCTCTCTCTCTCACACACACACCCGCTTTCTCTCTTTGTCTCTCTCTTTGTTTTTCTATGTCTTTCCCTGCTCTCTCTCTCGATCTTTCTCTCTCTTTCCTATGTCTCTCCTTGCCTCTCTCTCTCACCCGCTCTCTCCCTTTGTCTCTCTCTCTCACCCGCTCTCTCTCTTTGTCTCTCGCTCTGTTTTTCCATGTCTCTTCTAACTGCCTCTCTCTCTCTTTGTCTCTCTCTTTGTTTTTCTGTCTCTCCCTGCTCCACCTCTCTCTCGCTCTCCTCTCTCTCTGTTTTTCCTATGTCTCTCCTTGCCGCTCTCTCTCACCCACTCTCTCTCTTTGTTTGTTTTCTCTCTCTCTCTCTCTCTCTCTCTCTCTCTTTCTCTCTTTCTCTCTCTCTCGCTCTCTTTCTCACCAGTACCAACACCTCAAGCACCAAACCCTACTCTCTAACATCTCCTACCCTCAGGAGTTCTGAATAGTAAGCTCAAATGACTGTTTGTTAAATATTACTTTAAAAAAAAATAAAAAAAATTTGTTAATCATGTAAACAATAAAACAGCCCAGAAGTGCTATTCTCTACTGGCCGACCGCAGCGTCTGCCTTTAAGCTTTCATTTGCGCTACACTGCAGAGACCCTAAAATGTTAATTTCGATTACAGAGTTCTCAAGGCTCGGTAAATAAAAAACTAAGACGGCTTACTAGGACCTGGGGCCGTTTTAGAGCCATTACACTGATGCGATTAAAATGATTTATAAGAGGAATTATAATTAGCTACACTGAAGAAGAAAAATAATCCATCAAATCAATACCGGCACTACTTTCTACGATTGTTAAGGACTAGCTGATCTGTTCCAGCCGACGTGTTGTAAGAAAAATAAGCACGTTTTTTTTTTTTCCCCCCCATATACATAAAAATTCATGCCAAGACATTTGTGCAAATACTCAAGTATACTGGAGGTCTGTCATACACGCGTACAACAAGGATAGGCAGAAAGGTACGGCAAGGATAGCTTAGCGTAAAGAAGTAGGTGTGTACGCGTTGCGATGTGCAGTTTATCTCATCTGTAAGGCTGGAGGGTGAATTCATCTTAACGAAACGTCTCGGTAAAAATGAGCAGCGTTCTAACGGCTAAAGAACCAAACAGGCAATATGCAAGAGCCACTCAACATGAAGGTCACTCACATGCTCCAGTGATAAGGTTGAAGAAACGGCTTACAGGAAAAGTCTGGCACTAGTCATACGAAAATACAAAATACAAACGTCTTTGTCACGCTCACAACTTTTAGAATTTAGGACCAGATATAAAGCATGCGTTTGCATTTTGCCATTGTGCCACTTCAAAGCCTCTTTGTACATGTGCACAGTGCAGCGCTGCATCACCAGCTGTACAGATGTTCGCTGGATTCAGACATGGGTTGCCATAGTGAGCCAGATACACACGCCAAACACACACACCTAAAAAGGACACTTACACCGGGCGTCATGTACGGTTCAAATACGGACACACCCCAAACACACACTCGGTACAAGTGCACAAACAGAACCCTTGTCAATATCACACTTGTAGGCTTCAAACTGGAAAGGTCACCTTTTGCAGCAGGGAAGAGAAAAAAAGAGAAAAACATCATAGTGGACACTTTGTTTGCTGTGGATTCAGGCCAGGCGAAGTGTACTTCCTGTTCAGTGTGCTGAGCTTGGCACTAAAAGCCAGGCAGCAGATCTTTAAGAGGCACCTCCCTCTCCCCGAGCAACGTGTCCCGTTTCAGACTGGTGCCTTTGTTTACCACCTTCATCTTTATCGCCAGGTTCTTGACCTGTGCGGCGGGCAACGAGTCGAAGAAGAAGTCCTCGTTGAAGACGGGATTGCGGCTGTTTTTGATGATGTTGCTCCTCTGCTTCTGCAGCTTGCCTGGATTCAGGTAGAGTGCCACGCAGCAGTTGATGCTCTTCAGGTCGACCTGCTTATCGTAAAGGTCTTCGGCGGCGAGTACGCGCACCCGGAGCCGCGCAGCCTCCGTGTCGTAGTCCGTGCACAGACACAGTGTCCCGCCTTTGTGCAGTTTGACCGTGTGCTGGGTGAGGCGTTCCAGGTTGGCCCCGGCTTTGCGGTTTCCGAACGCGGGCGACGGCGGACATCTGAAGCGGCGCGGTATGTTGGGGCTTGATTCCACCGAGCTGCAGTCGTCCGTCGACAGCGAGCTGTGGCGGGCGAACGAGCGCTTAGCACGTGACATTTTAGCCTGGGTCTCGTGGGTGAACATTCTAAGAAGGGACGCCGACCTCGAGAGCAAGGGTGAGCCGAATGGCGACGACTCCGCTGAGGAGCATGTGTCGCTCTCGCCTCCGCTGAAGTAGCGATATGGGTTGGAGTGTGAGGTATTGCAGTCACTTGGGTTGAGGTGGTTGCTGTTGCCTTGTGTTTTGCGCTGAGTATTGGGGGATGTAAGCGGACTGATGGGATCACTGTGGAACAACGACTCCTTGCGGCGAGTGTGAGGGCTCTCCATCAGTGTGGTGAAACCATACGAGGTCTGCGCTTTGGGTACATAAGGCAAGGACATAGCTGTTTGGGACTGAGGGTCAGCATTGGTGGTAAGGTTGCCAACATCGTCTACTGCTAAGTCATCGGCGCTCTCGATCTGGATAATGTGGCGATTGGCAGACTTAAGCAGGTTTTTGGTGTCCCCAGTGATCTTGCAGATGAGGCGCGGGCTGCGCAGGCCACCCTGTGGCGTCTTGTTGCAGATGATCTGCTCAGATGTGGAAGAGTGCAGCCCGTTCTTGGGCTTCATTTCCGGAGAATCGGCCTCCGGGGGGCAGCACACCAACTTGGGTGGAATGAAGAAGTCAGGGATTTTATCAGGTGTGAGCACGTTGCTGTGGGTCGGCCCTTTGGATTGGTGGTCGCCTGAGTCACGATGACGGAGAACGTTGCCTTCAACAGAGCCACGGATCTTCTCCAGGAGCCACATACTCTTGCCTGCGTATGCACACAGGAAACAAGAAGAAGAAGAACTATAATTCACTTACTAAAGCTCATGACTACATCATATGTGAATTAAAGCATTTGACACAACACTTTTATGTTTATTTATTTCTTTTATATACACTTTCCAGCTACAGCAAATCCAACTGACACCTCATCTGTTGTACTTTAATTTGGCTGTAAACTAACACAAACTGGCTTCAGCACTCCTACACTGCTGCAACCGATTTGTTTTTGTTGGGAGTTATAATAACGCTTGTGATACAATGCACCGAAATACAGGATCTATAAGTACTGCAGTGCATCTGAACTTCCTGGAAGTCAAAAGTGTTATAACCATCGATATCTAACATGTCTTTGTATTACCACAAATTATAAGTATTATTCATTTTGCTGTGTCGGTCAATCAGTCGATCTGTCTGTCTCTCTATCTAATCCATCCATCCATCCGTCAATCTATCTATCTATCTATCTATCTATCTATCTATCTATCTATCTATATGTCTGTCTGTCTGTCTGTCTATCTATCAAATGTCTGTCTGTCTGTCTATCTATATGTCTGTCTGTCCACACTAGGAACATTCCTAAAGTGTTAAGGGTTTAAATGATATGAAATGTTCATACTTTTGTTTTTAAGCGTGCTGGTTCAGTATAGGTTTGTTAATTCATTGATTTATTTCTAGAATAAATACCCATGTGTATCATGATTCATTATGATAGGCTCCTAGAGTTGTAAGTGTTAAATTGTTTTAAAAGTGCTGCGATAAAAAAAGAATGTCGGAATAATGCAACAAATCAAAAGCATAAACTGCTGCATGAGAATCAATTTAACGGTCAGACAGACAGACAGCCAGTCAGACAGACAGATGAATAGATGTGATGCAGCAGTTTATTTCAGCATGTCGCTGGTGGGATTTTAAGAGCATATAAACGTGATTCGGTCTTATGGTATTACTGTAAATATAATAGAACAACCCTTTTCAGGAAACAGTTCTTTTGGCGTTCTCATGATTAAAGTGCCTTCAGGAACCTACCTGTACACCAGCACTTTATTTATTTATTTATTTATCTATTTATGTCTTTTTATCTAAATTCTTTATGAACCCTCAAACCTTCCTGCTGGAATGTTCCTGATCAGAGTGCAGAGAGTGCAACAGTGGACCTTTAATTAACCATCAACTCTCCCTCGTTCATTCCCTAAACCCAATTCTTAGATGCTTTCAGAAACAGTTCAATAACATTTATATACAATACTATTAATAAACTCATCAAAGGAAAGATTTCTACAGAAAACACAATAGAAAAATATTTTAAAGCTTTGATCTATTCCATAAATATCCCACGCTATAAAAATGAAGTGTGTAGAATACACTTTTTATGTCATGCAGCCTTTTTTTTTTTTCAAAGTTATATTTTTATTGTTAAAAAAAAAAAAAAAACTCCTATTTGCATGCGGATTGTTGTATCGTGCAGTATTTCTCAAACAGCATACCTGTTGATCAGCTGCAGGGAACTTACAGCCGCGTGCGTCTGGTGTCAGGTTGAGCAAATCACAGGTGACTGCGTGTCCTTTGGTCCATGCGCGGTTTTTACTCGACTTTATTCGGCGAGTTAATCCGACGCACAGAATAAATGCCGCACCGCGCGCCAGCGCCGCGCTTTTATCTCTGCACAGGCTACAGCGCGCGCTCAGGCCAGCCAATCGGAGTGACGCGTGGGTGCACGCGAGCTCTACGGAATTGCAGGGAATTCACCTCATCTAGTACTTAATCAAAACGGGGATGAGACGAAATGCCCGTGAAAGCTGCATGGGAGTGAAACACTCAAGTCGGAGAGGAAAAAAACACACAACAACAAAACAACAAACATAAAAACTAGTACTGAGTTTTAAGTGTTAAAAGATAAAACCGTTAGATTTCTTCCCAGCATGGCAATGAGTTAAATGAACTGTCCGATAATATCATATTTTCATATGTAATTTAACAGCACATGGGCGACTGCGCGTGCGCTGACCGATTATAATCCAAACTTTTCATTATCTACTCTCATTTATATTATATATATTCTCATACTCTAATTTCCAAAAAATCTCCTATAATTACCAAACGTTTTATCTATCTATCACTTTAATGCATTTATTGAAACATTTTTCGAACATAAAAACATTTTGCGACATGGAAACTTGATCATAAACAAAAAACAAGCCTTGCACCAGGCAAGCTACCTTCATTGGGTCCCTAAACCCCAGTCCAAGGCCCTAAACCCCAGTTGCTTTAGTCAGAACACGCCACGTTCTGTCTGACCGTGCACTCTGACCCCAGGCCCCAGCCCAGATCTGAATCTGAATTTAAACAAAACAGAAGCATTATCTAAACAGTCACAACTTTACAAAAAGATTGGCTCATCGTCCTCTATATATAGAGGACGATGAGCCAATCTTTTTGTAAAGTTGTGACTGTTTAGATAATGCTTCTGTTTTGTTTAAATTCAGATTCAGATCTGGGCTGGGGCCTGGGGTCAGAGTGCACGGTCAGACAGAACGTGGCGTGTTCTGACTAAAGCAACTGGGGTTTAGGGCCTTGGACTGGGGTTTAGGGACCCAATGAAGGTAGCTTGCCTGGTGCAAGGCTTGTTTTTTGTTTATGATCAAGTTTCCATGTCGCAAAATGTTTTTATGTTCGAAAAATGTTTCAATAAATGCATTAAAGTGATAGATAGATAAAACGTTTGGTAATTATAGGAGATTTTTTGGAAATTAGAGTATGAGAATATATATAATATAAATGAGAGTAGATAATGAAAAGTTTGGATTATAATCGGTCAGCGCACGCGCAGTCGCCCATGTGCTGTTAAATTACATATGAAAATATGATATTATCGGACAGTTCATTTAACTCATTGCCATGCTGGGAAGAAATCTAACGGTTTTATCTTTTAACACTTAAAACTCAGTACTAGTTTTTATGTTTGTTGTTTTGTTGTTGTGTGTTTTTTTCCTCTCCGACTTGAGTGTTTCACTCCCATGCAGCTTTCACGGGCATTTCGTCTCATCCCCGTTTTGATTAAGTACTAGATGAGGTGAATTCCCTGCAATTCCGTAGAGCTCGCGTGCACCCACGCGTCACTCCGATTGGCTGGCCTGAGCGCGCGCTGTAGCCTGTGCAGAGATAAAAGCGCGGCGCTGGCGCGCGGTGCGGCATTTATTCTGTGCGTCGGATTAACTCGCCGAATAAAGTCGAGTAAAAACCGCGCATGGACCAAAGGACACGCAGTCACCTGTGATTTGCTCAACCTGACACCAGACGCACGCGGCTGTAAGTTCCCTGCAGCTGATCAACAGGTATGCTGTTTGAGAAATACTGCACGATACAACAATCCGCATGCAAATAGGAGTTTTTTTTTTTTTTTTAACAATAAAAATATAACTTTGAAAAAAAAAAAAGGCTGCATGACATAAAAAGTGTATTCTACACACTTCATTTTTATAGCGTGGGATATTTATGGAATAGATCAAAGCTTTAAAATATTTTTCTATTGTGTTTTCTGTAGAAATCTTTCCTTTGATGAGTTTATTAATAGTATTGTATATAAATGTTATTGAACTGTTTCTGAAAGCATCTAAGAATTGGGTTTAGGGAATGAACGAGGGAGAGTTGATGGTTAATTAAAGGTCCACTGTTGCACTCTCTGCACTCTGATCAGGAACATTCCAGCAGGAAGGTTTGAGGGTTCATAAAGAATTTAGATAAAAAGACATAAATAGATAAATAAATAAATAAATAAAGTGCTGGTGTACAGGTAGGTTCCTGAAGGCACTTTAATCATGAGAACGCCAAAAGAACTGTTTCCTGAAAAGGGTTGTTCTATTATATTTACAGTAATACCATAAGACCGAATCACGTTTATATGCTCTTAAAATCCCACCAGCGACATGCTGAAATAAACTGCTGCATCACATCTATTCATCTGTCTGTCTGACTGGCTGTCTGTCTGTCTGACCGTTAAATTGATTCTCATGCAGCAGTTTATGCTTTTGATTTGTTGCATTATTCCGACATTCTTTTTTTATCGCAGCACTTTTAAAACAATTTAACACTTACAACTCTAGGAGCCTATCATAATGAATCATGATACACATGGGTATTTATTCTAGAAATAAATCAATGAATTAACAAACCTATACTGAACCAGCACGCTTAAAAACAAAAGTATGAACATTTCATATCATTTAAACCCTTAACACTTTAGGAATGTTCCTAGTGTGGACAGACAGACATATAGATAGACAGACAGACAGACATTTGATAGATAGACAGACAGACAGACAGACATATAGATAGATAGATAGATAGATAGATAGATAGATAGATAGATAGATTGACGGATGGATGGATGGATTAGATAGAGAGACAGACAGATCGACTGATTGACCGACACAGCAAAATGAATAATACTTATAATTTGTGGTAATACAAAGACATGTTAGATATCGATGGTTATAACACTTTTGACTTCCAGGAAGTTCAGATGCACTGCAGTACTTATAGATCCTGTATTTCGGTGCATTGTATCACAAGCGTTATTATAACTCCCAACAAAAACAAATCGGTTGCAGCAGTGTAGGAGTGCTGAAGCCAGTTTGTGTTAGTTTACAGCCAAATTAAAGTACAACAGATGAGGTGTCAGTTGGATTTGCTGTAGCTGGAAAGTGTATATAAAAGAAATAAATAAACATAAAAGTGTTGTGTCAAATGCTTTAATTCACATATGATGTAGTCATGAGCTTTAGTAAGTGAATTATAGTTCTTCTTCTTCTTGTTTCCTGTGTGCATACGCAGGCAAGAGTATGTGGCTCCTGGAGAAGATCCGTGGCTCTGTTGAAGGCAACGTTCTCCGTCATCGTGACTCAGGCGACCACCAATCCAAAGGGCCGACCCACAGCAACGTGCTCACACCTGATAAAATCCCTGACTTCTTCATTCCACCCAAGTTGGTGTGCTGCCCCCCGGAGGCCGATTCTCCGGAAATGAAGCCCAAGAACGGGCTGCACTCTTCCACATCTGAGCAGATCATCTGCAACAAGACGCCACAGGGTGGCCTGCGCAGCCCGCGCCTCATCTGCAAGATCACTGGGGACACCAAAAACCTGCTTAAGTCTGCCAATCGCCACATTATCCAGATCGAGAGCGCCGATGACTTAGCAGTAGACGATGTTGGCAACCTTACCACCAATGCTGACCCTCAGTCCCAAACAGCTATGTCCTTGCCTTATGTACCCAAAGCGCAGACCTCGTATGGTTTCACCACACTGATGGAGAGCCCTCACACTCGCCGCAAGGAGTCGTTGTTCCACAGTGATCCCATCAGTCCGCTTACATCCCCCAATACTCAGCGCAAAACACAAGGCAACAGCAACCACCTCAACCCAAGTGACTGCAATACCTCACACTCCAACCCATATCGCTACTTCAGCGGAGGCGAGAGCGACACATGCTCCTCAGCGGAGTCGTCGCCATTCGGCTCACCCTTGCTCTCGAGGTCGGCGTCCCTTCTTAGAATGTTCACCCACGAGACCCAGGCTAAAATGTCACGTGCTAAGCGCTCGTTCGCCCGCCACAGCTCGCTGTCGACGGACGACTGCAGCTCGGTGGAATCAAGCCCCAACATACCGCGCCGCTTCAGATGTCCGCCGTCGCCCGCGTTCGGAAACCGCAAAGCCGGGGCCAACCTGGAACGCCTCACCCAGCACACGGTCAAACTGCACAAAGGCGGGACACTGTGTCTGTGCACGGACTACGACACGGAGGCTGCGCGGCTCCGGGTGCGCGTACTCGCCGCCGAAGACCTTTACGATAAGCAGGTCGACCTGAAGAGCATCAACTGCTGCGTGGCACTCTACCTGAATCCAGGCAAGCTGCAGAAGCAGAGGAGCAACATCATCAAAAACAGCCGCAATCCCGTCTTCAACGAGGACTTCTTCTTCGACTCGTTGCCCGCCGCACAGGTCAAGAACCTGGCGATAAAGATGAAGGTGGTAAACAAAGGCACCAGTCTGAAACGGGACACGTTGCTCGGGGAGAGGGAGGTGCCTCTTAAAGATCTGCTGCCTGGCTTTTAGTGCCAAGCTCAGCACACTGAACAGGAAGTACACTTCGCCTGGCCTGAATCCACAGCAAACAAAGTGTCCACTATGATGTTTTTCTCTTTTTTTCTCTTCCCTGCTGCAAAAGGTGACCTTTCCAGTTTGAAGCCTACAAGTGTGATATTGACAAGGGTTCTGTTTGTGCACTTGTACCGAGTGTGTGTTTGGGGTGTGTCCGTATTTGAACCGTACATGACGCCCGGTGTAAGTGTCCTTTTTAGGTGTGTGTGTTTGGCGTGTGTATCTGGCTCACTATGGCAACCCATGTCTGAATCCAGCGAACATCTGTACAGCTGGTGATGCAGCGCTGCACTGTGCACATGTACAAAGAGGCTTTGAAGTGGCACAATGGCAAAATGCAAACGCATGCTTTATATCTGGTCCTAAATTCTAAAAGTTGTGAGCGTGACAAAGACGTTTGTATTTTGTATTTTCGTATGACTAGTGCCAGACTTTTCCTGTAAGCCGTTTCTTCAACCTTATCACTGGAGCATGTGAGTGACCTTCATGTTGAGTGGCTCTTGCATATTGCCTGTTTGGTTCTTTAGCCGTTAGAACGCTGCTCATTTTTACCGAGACGTTTCGTTAAGATGAATTCACCCTCCAGCCTTACAGATGAGATAAACTGCACATCGCAACGCGTACACACCTACTTCTTTACGCTAAGCTATCCTTGCCGTACCTTTCTGCCTATCCTTGTTGTACGCGTGTATGACAGACCTCCAGTATACTTGAGTATTTGCACAAATGTCTTGGCATGAATTTTTATGTATATGGGGGGGAAAAAAAAAAAACGTGCTTATTTTTCTTACAACACGTCGGCTGGAACAGATCAGCTAGTCCTTAACAATCGTAGAAAGTAGTGCCGGTATTGATTTGATGGATTATTTTTCTTCTTCAGTGTAGCTAATTATAATTCCTCTTATAAATCATTTTAATCGCATCAGTGTAATGGCTCTAAAACGGCCCCAGGTCCTAGTAAGCCGTCTTAGTTTTTTATTTACCGAGCCTTGAGAACTCTGTAATCGAAATTAACATTTTAGGGTCTCTGCAGTGTAGCGCAAATGAAAGCTTAAAGGCAGACGCTGCGGTCGGCCAGTAGAGAATAGCACTTCTGGGCTGTTTTATTGTTTACATGATTAACAAATTTTTTTTATTTTTTTTTAAAGTAATATTTAACAAACAGTCATTTGAGCTTACTATTCAGAACTCCTGAGGGTAGGAGATGTTAGAGAGTAGGGTTTGGTGCTTGAGGTGTTGGTACTGGTGAGAAAGAGAGCGAGAGAGAGAGAAAGAGAGAAAGAGAGAGAGAGAGAGAGAGAGAGAGAGAGAAAACAAACAAAGAGAGAGAGTGGGTGAGAGAGAGCGGCAAGGAGAGACATAGGAAAAACAGAGAGAGAGGAGAGCGAGAGAGAGGTGGAGCAGGGAGAGACAGAAAAACAAAGAGAGAGACAAAGAGAGAGAGAGGCAGTTAGAAGAGACATGGAAAAACAGAGCGAGAGACAAAGAGAGAGAGCGGGTGAGAGAGAGAGACAAAGGGAGAGAGCGGGTGAGAGAGAGAGGCAAGGAGAGACATAGGAAAGAGAGAGAAAGATCGAGAGAGAGAGCAGGGAAAGACATAGAAAAACAAAGAGAGAGACAAAGAGAGAAAGCGGGTGTGTGTGTGAGAGAGAGAGAGAGGGAGGGAGGGAGAGGCAGAAAGAAACATAAAAAAACAAAGAGAGAGATAAAGAGAGAGAGCGGGTGTGAGAGAGAGAGAGAGTCAAGGAGAGATATAGGAAAAACGGAGAGAGAGAGGAGAGAGGGAGAGAGAAAAGGAGAGACATGGGAAAAACGGAGAGAGAGAGGAGAGGGAGAGAGAAAAGGAGAGACATGG
>JAOUQX010000018.1:3739574-3750399 GCA_028566295.1 Liobagrus marginatus | reverse complement strand
ATACTGTATATATATGAACACATATATTCTATTGTTTTTCTACTTACATGTGTAAAATACTTCATGTAAAAATATCTGTAATCTGGAAACTTTATTTTCTCAGTGTAAAATTAAATACAACTGAATTCACAAATAAAAAAAAAACTAATATGTAATACATGATTTATATTTGTCAGCGGCCCCCTAATTCCGCAGGGCCCTAAGCAGCTGCCTACCTTGCTTATTGGTTAAGTCAGCCCCTAGGTATGCAATACGTCACTTAGATTAGATCACTCAGTACCAGAAATATTACTCCTCTGAACTCCTCTAAAGTACTACTCGGATTCCTTATCAGTCTTTTTGAGAACGATAGAAACAATATCTATGAATAAATAATGCTTATTAATCACTGTGTAGTAAGTTTTCCTACCTGATCCGTGTTTGCAGCTGTATCATTTACTTATAGTCATTAATGCCATAAAAAAGCCCACAGAGATTGATGGTCATTTCCTGTCCTCTTTAAAAACATCCTCTCATTCTACTTAAAAATGATCATAGTGATTCACATATTTAAAAGAAAATCTATCTACCTGATTAATTGAAATAAATAAATAAATAGATAGATAGATAAAATGGCCAGATATTAAAATAAGCAGTAGATGGAACCTGAACGAACTGTGATATCATAAGCTTTGGTCTTGTAAATTTTAATAACATATATATAAATTAATATTGATTTATATATATATATATTTATTATATACAGTACTGTATATACATTATATAGATATATTAATGATATTATTAATTATATGTTATGTATATATATATATATATAGGTTGATATTTCTGCAAATTGCCTATGAGGTGACCCGATCTATGTTTGTGTTACGTTAGCATGGAGCCATCACGTCCACTAATATACTGTACACTAGGGGTTTTGCGGTAAGATTTTGTTTTTCCTATTCGCTTGCTGGGATTTTGTTGTGAGCAATGTTGCCATCTCTGGAGGTCTACCACAGAGGAACAAACAGCCATTGTTGCTGTAACTCAGTGTATTTCAGTCTTTACTGGTCTTTTTGTTGAACTTGTTTTAATGGTTTGCTCGACTGATTACATTTCTGAAATGTTTGATAGGGATAAAAGAACATCCATTGTGATGTAGCTTCATCAGTATGACATGGTACAGACATACAGTACTTGCGTTAATGTTACGGGCAAATATTCAGTGATGCGTTCACATAGATTCTCCACTTTGGTCCAGAATATCGAATCGAAAGTAAATCCATATTAGAGTGTGCTAATTAGGCCCTCTATTATTCTCCAGTGTATCCATGGGCCAAATCTCAAGTGTCTCAAAGCACTAAATCTGTCTGTTAATGCTTGTCTGGCCACTTCAGTGTCAAAACAATATCAATAGGCTCTCCATTATTTCGTCCACTCACTCTCTGTTTAATCTGATTTGTATCATTCAAAGGCCAGGCCCATGCACACACTGTTTGTCCTCATGTTAGTGCGTGTTACGGTGTATCATGTTACGCTTGCATTAATCTCGCTTGATGAAATTTTCACTAAGTCAGCTCTTTTTTTTTCCAGTAAAGGTTCAGTTTATTTAAGGTCTGTTTATTTGTTCTTGGGGAAGCTTACAGAGGCAGAAAAATAGAAATGTAGGTCAAGCACATGCTGTGTTACTGTAATTGCCTTCAGGACGCAAATATATAGCTTAGGTGTGCTCGATAAACCTCATATCTTCAGAAGGAGTTGTTTTATAAAGACTTTAATTAAGAGTATCATTCATTACACTTATGAGAGTACATGAGTTCATGTAAAAAAACATTTATATCAACCGAACACCTTAGCAGAGTGACACACATACACTCCATGGGCCAGGTCTTGTCAAATAAAGATTCTAATCTAGAATCTATTTATTAAAATAGTGTAGTGGATAATAAATTAACTGAAAGGTTCTGAAATAGACATAATCTCAGTACACTTGGGGCAAAAGGAATTTATATGCAGATCTTTATTAGAAGGTTACAATTTGTTATCTCTTTTCTCTATTGCAAACTGTATTTTGATTTAAAAATTCATTTGAAATAATGATTTTGAAAATAGGTTGTGTTGTTGTTTGGGGCATTTTTGTAATTAATTCTCTGATTGCAGGTGATGTATGCAAGCATGTAAAGGCTAATAACAGCGTGTTTATTGTCTTGCCATTTGCCTCATTGGCCAAATCTTCTTACAAAATTTCTGTAAGGTATAATAAAAGGTCATTTGGAACAACTTTCTGAAAGGACCGGAATGTTCCAAAAGTTAAAAAATGAGTTAGAAAGTTAGAAAAAGTTAGAAAATGTTCAAAAAAGCGGATGTAGCACATTCTACATGATTACATATGTATGATAATATTTTCCTAATACTAATATAGTATGATTTATATTTTGAATGGATCGATGAAAAATACACACACAGTTGCAAAAATCCTGTCCAGCTATGAATTATGGTATTCTTAGATTATCTATTCTATTCCTATCCTATTATTAATCGATGCTTCGCGGCGACATCTGTGTAAGAATGTTTGTTAAATGATTGGAACTCAGACAACTCCTAACTAAAATGAATTTATTCTATGCAGTAAGGTGTAACAGGGACAATGTTAGGTAACTGGCTGTTATGGTGGGTATAATGGAAATGGGGGTCAGGTTTGCTGGATCGATGATGGCGATAAGGATGCATGTGTACTCCTCCACAGAGGATCTTTATATCATACGGCTAGCAATTAAAGGGTGACAAACAATCGTCATGGAGACGGAGCAACTACGCCTCTGGGAGTGGAGGAGGAGCAATGACGGAGGGAATTGGGAGAAGGGGCAGGAGAGGTGTGTGTGTGTGCGTGCGTGCGTGCGTGCGTGTGTGTGTGAGACAGACAGGCAGGCAGATAAACAGATAGAGAAAGCTGAAGGATTAGGGTGAATGCCCCAATTTTAAAAAGAGGCCGCTGATATCCTCTAAAAGTGTTTACGGGTTTAATGAATGTAGTTAATATATATACTTACTTTAAGAACATGTGTGTTTGTGTTAACAGCCGTTAGTGGCTCACTTTCGCAGCCTGCAGAAGTTTGCTATACTAATACACACTCTAGACATGAAAAGTGTTTTCTTAAGTCAGTTAAATTGGACTTCCGGAAATCTATTGAAGGAATATATTTGTAGACCATAGCATCTGCCAAATTAGGTAAGCATAAAAAGTATTTGGAAATGTATTAACATCCCACGCATTCGGAGAGTAATATTAGACAGCAGAGCTGAGGAGGAAATCGATCTACAGCTTGACATGTATTATCATATACCCACATGAATTGCATAATAAAAAGAAATAGAAAATGGTTCTATGGGAGGATATCTGGATTGGGTGGATATCATGTTTCCTTCAAATAATAAATATGTTTAATAGAAAAGCTGTAAATTTTAGACAGAAAATTCTGTCATGTGTCATCATTAAAGTTTAAAGTTAAGTTTATTGGTCACATGCACATCATACAGTACAACAATACAGTGAAATTCTTTGATTCCGCATATCCCAGCATACTAATTTAGACACTGGGGTCAGAGCGCAGGGTCAGCCAGAACGAACGGTGCCCCTGGAGCAGGTGAGGTTAAGGGCCTTGCTCAAGGACCCAATGACAGTGGCTTGCCTGGTGCGGGGCTTGAACCCCCGGCCTTCTGATCACTGACCCAGAGCCTTATCGAGCTAGGAGCTCGGAGCTAGGATCGAGTACCAGTATTTCTTTTCTGTAATACAACAAGTACATGAGCTCGGTTTTGGGCCCGATAACGATACTGGTATCGGTGAATTTCTACCTATCTGTAATGAAATAACTCAAACCTGGTTTTTGCGCTTTGTGAAACACTCCAGGGTTAAACGGCATTAGTCAGATGATTTTATCTGTGATGAAGTGAATTTCATGTCACAAGATCCATGAGACGGTAAACAAGAAAAGCTGCATGGAATTCAAGGGACTTGTAGCGCCTGTTAAACCACCACAAGGGTCAAAGTCTCCTATCCGATCTCTGATCACTACGTGCTGGTTAGTCTAATTTCCTGTGTTCCCTCATGGTCATTATTTTTATTGATCGACTTATTTATTTAAACGGACAGCATAAATTACTCCTTCCAGTTTCCCTTGTAACTTGATCAACTTTTTCGCCTTCATAACTTAAAGCAAGAGGAGAAAAACCAGATAATTTACATGATTATAGCGCTATAAAGGTAATAACCCCCACCCCCACCCCATTGTCCTGTTCGTTCGGGTACTATCGGAATGCTTTCTTTTTTTTTTTTCCACATAGGTCGCTTGACGTTTTAAGCACCAGTTATAATTGAGTTAAATCCTTGACGAGTCAGGATTATCCGCATCTATAATCAGCTTTGTGAAACATTTTTGCTGGATGCTAATCTGTGTATATGTGCCTGCCTAAAGCACCCCGAAAGGGATTATGGGAAAGCCTGGTTTGGCTGAATAACGCAGAGGAGGTGACATGCACACCTCTAAAATCTTACCACGTTGTAGGAATCTGTAATTCTGCCCCAGATGGTGTTTGGTTGAGCAGGAACTGTGAATGTTTTTTGTGTTTATAAAATCTTTGAGCATTTCCTGTCGGACTCTGCTTGTATATTTGATTATAAAATGTTGACTGCAGACTGGACATACTTTTTTTTTTATTAACGGTATAAGGTGTAAATTCCGTCCAACCTACACATTTCAGTGTGTTACCGTCCCATCGACAGCACGATTTAACCCCCGTATTCGGGAACTGATGGGAAGAAAAACAGGAAGAGCTACGTGAAGCTTGGTTTAGTTTCTGATTGACAAAATGCATCCCAAATGGTCAACCTAAGAATTTGGGGTGTGGGTATTTTGGGCTTGAACAGTTGATGAAGTCTAATGTTGATGAACTTTGTTGTTCTGTGCTAATTAGGGACTGTACCAATTCCCCAAAGATATGGGTAAAGTACGAGTACCAAATTGTTTTAGCATTAAATGTGCTAGGGATGGACATTTAAAGAAATTTCTTTAATCAAACATTAGGATCACTACACGAGGAAAAATCATCGGACAAAATTGCCTAAACGTAACTGCTCGTTATGCCTAAATAAGGGGGCGCTAAGCTAACACGAAGCGGATGAGAAATAGCAGCACGTCAACATGCTCAGGGATGAGACGCGAACGCCACCTAGTGACAGTTAGCCCTGCACCAGAAGCAGATGCAGAGTTATTGATATGCTAACTTCGCCAGAGTCGGGTGTAACTTGTTCAAGTGGTACTTCATGAAGGTTGTTGTGGTGTTGCTATATATCGTATTGCAATGTTTAACACGTATTCTTTAATAAAAAAAAAAAAAAGGACCCACACCAAACTTTGCCTTGAGCTCTTCATGTTTGGTTTCGATTTCTGTTGCAGTCGGTTAATTGGGCCTTACATTATTAGTGCCCCCTGCTGGTAGCATATACTATGTAAATCGACAATCTATTATGTAGCTTAAGATACTACATGACGTTAACCGCATTGATAATGTTTGCTCGATTGAATATTGTATAATAGACTTAACAGTCTTATAAATAATCGATTGATTATCTCCAAGCACTTTTAACAGACAAGTTGTTTACGAAAAAATACAAGGAATATGGTACCAACGTTCGATATCACATCACCCGTGATGATTAAAATTCAAACCCAGTTTCTCTCAAATAAAATATTTGGTCTTGTAGCAATGAAACGATTAAACAGCTGCCCATGTTACAGGGTCGCAACCCCAAAGAGATTTGATTTGTGAATCTAATCTTCAAACTTGCAGATACGGGATGAGAAAAAGGCTAATGCCACCCGCACCTCCCACCTCGCCTCAAGACTACCGACATCGGTTGTGCAAACACAGGGTTATGGACTTTGGACTTTTCATGAGAAGCCGATAAAACACTCCGGCGCTTTTTGCGTCACGCCGGTCATGTTTTTGATGCCGGTTAGCCAATCTGGAGCCTAATGGGAATCTGTGTAAGGTAGCGCCATTCCAGCTGCTTCAGTGACTCCAGCGATGATCGCTTGTCGTTCAGCTTGGAAACGTGTCCCTTTCCAGTGAGTTTCATCGCTGACTTGGAGAATCAAGGACCAAGCTAGAAAAACATTTTTTTATTCAACTAAGCACTTGAGGGTTAAGCAGTGACAGCTCGGTGGTCCTGGGAATTGAACACACAACCTTCCTGTTGTCAGATTAACACCACAGCCAAAGGTTCGTGTTTATCTGGGTCTATCTACCATTGGAGTTGTACAACACGTACATCTTTCCTAAACTTAATGGATGTTGTAGGTTTAACATTATTCTTCACTGGGTGATGGACAAGAGGTTCCAGCGGGACAATGCCCCTGAGCTCCATGAAGATCTGGTTTGTCAAGAATGGAGTGGAAGAACGTGAACATGCTTCTTGGTGCCAGGGCTGATCTGAGTGTTTCAGAAATGTCTGTCCACCTTGGAGTTTTACGCAAGATGCATTCGGTGAAGTTTACACAGGATGGTGCGAAAACCAAAAACCATCATATTACAGGAGCATGAGCAGACTGATCCAAGTTGACGGAAAGACTGCAGGAACTCGGGCAATCACTCTTTACAACTGTGGTAAGCAGAAAAGCATGTCCGAATGCACAGCAAGTCAAAACGTGAAGTGGATGAACAACAGAATGCCCCACTCCTGTCCAGCAAATGTTGAATGAGACCCGAATGTAAACTCTAGACCAGGGGTCACCAACATGGTGCCCGTGAGCACCAGGTCGCCCGCAAGGACCATTTGAGTAGTAAAATAGCCCACCATAACACCACTTACCAGTGAGCTGTATCTATATATTTCGTTGCTATTCTTTTTAAAATATTAATAGATTATTTAATAGACATCTTCAAGGATATAACGCTCTTGTCTGTAGCATAGTTCTGCCCGCCTCTCCCGTGTGTGTGTGTGTCACTTCTCCTTGATGAAATACTTCAAGGTGGCCGAGTGACCCGGGTCGCTCCCCCATGGCTGTATAAATAGAACAGGTGCCACTCTTCATCGTTACAGAAAGAGACCTGCAGGGATGGATGAAGCTCTCATCCCTCCCTCCCTCTTGTTCTCATTTGCTTCCCTTGTCTCATTTCAGTTTCATCTTTCTTCGCCGTCTTGCCCGTCCCTTCTATATTTTTACCCATCTTAGGAAAGTTGCAAGCAGATTGGTTCTAAGGCCCATGACCTCTATACAGATGGCTTTATTACCGTGTTGATCGGCACCTTTTTCCAAAGCTGCGTTATTTAACATTAGTTTTATTTCTTTTGTTTAGTTTTTTTTTTTTTACTCCATGGCAGGGGTCCACCAGCGGGATCTGCAGTGTTTACAAAATGACTGACAGCAGGGCAGGCCCGTCCAAACACGTGGCATACTAACTAAACTGATACGAAGGCTTTACTCTAAAGGTCTGGCTTTATAAAGCAGCCTCACATTTGACCGATCTGTTTAATTGTAGCCGTTAGCAGTGGATCTTCAGGGGGAAAATGTACACTGTTATTTTGTTCCACGAATGTTTTGGGGGATGTAATAGCTCAACGGTTAAGGTGTTGGACTGCCGTTCGAAAGATCCTAGGATCCTGGATTCCCAGCACCACCAAGTTGCTGCTGCTGTTCAATGCCCCTGATCAGCCACCATGTTTGCATTGTCACGTGACTCATGTCACAACAGCGTGAAAAAGTTTTGATACCTTTTACTTGGATGCTATGAAGCAAGCGCAAATTAACCACAAGGAACGATATTTGAAAAGTGCTGCGTCATCTCTTTTGCCTGTTTTCGAATGCAGAGTCATGGGATAGAAAAGTGTCCATCGTATGCGTACTTCAGAAGTAGAAGGTCGACCCTGGCTTGCTCATTAGGGGAAAATATAATTGCGCATTCATTTATAAGTTTAATATTAATTTTAAACTGTTTTCTTTATATATTAATGTTCTGTAAAGCTGCTTTGAGACAACGTTCGTCTTTTAAAAGGGCTATACAAGTAAAATTGAATTGAAGGTCATCCGAGTACTTGGTTCATTTGGACACGCTGTTCTCCTCGCATACTGGTTTTCGCATACTATATAACGGGGAAGTAGGCGATTTCGAATGCAGCCCTAGTAAATGACCGAGCATTTACTTCACTGATGAGTGGCAAAACACCGCTTTGTTTTCCATTTATAGAAAGTAGAGTTCCAAAAATCTTTTTTAGGTAATTAATAGGAAGTACACTTCTCACATATTGTACACCTGGGGGTCATAATTATGCTTTCCCAGAACAATTTTACGTGCACAGTTCTGAACGTTCCTTACATGGTTTTAAGAAGACTCAATCGCTGCAGTTAAATATACAGGAAGCGAGCAGCTGAATGTGCTCAGTGTCCGGCTGCTGGGAAAAGTGGCATTGTGACGCCGGAATGTTTATCTAGTCTACAGCACTTGTAAAAGTGCAGGTGTGCGTAGTACTTTTTGGACGAACGGTTTCTACGTTCTGACTCTGATTTGGATGATGCGGAAATGCGTAGCGCTGTGCCCCATGGTTTTAGGCGGTAAACATAAGAATAAATTGATAGAGTGCTGGAAATATTTTAGATAAAAAATGGAGAGCAGTGATGTTTCTGATGGCACATTCCTGGAAAGACCAATCGGCAATAATGTAGATAAAGAAAGGGCACAAACAAATCTCTCTGGCTTTTTATTTATACTTTTTTTTTTGTTGCAAATATATTCTGTTTCTATTACATTTTATCATTTAAATGTTTTTTTATTTTAATGGAGTTATTTTTTTTTTTTTAACTCATAACAGGGTGGTGTCGTACATCTGGCACCTGCGGTTACGTAATCTGGACGCACCAACAAGACGAGAAAGTGAAAATCAGGAAGGACGAGTTTAAATAAAGTACACCGTCGCTAACCACGTTAACCGCACGGCTGATATGTTGCACACGTGCATTCCTCTAACCCCTCCTTTCTTAACCTTGACTCATTTAAAAGATCGATTTATTATGTAGGTCAAGGTTAGTGTGTGTGTGTGTGTATGTACTGTATATATGCATATATATGTACTGTGTATGTGTGTATGAAATAGTCTTCTATTATAAGAGCACCTACCTTAATGATCTCCTGATCTTGGATTAAGCATTGGGAGTCGCCGCTACAATCATTTAAACATTCTATACACTGATCGGGCAAAACATTTTGACCGCATTCCTAATATTGTGGCGGTCCCCCTCTTGCTTCCAAAACAGTCCTGAGCCGTCGAGGCACGGACTCCACTAGACCGCTGAAGGTGTGTATGTGGTATCTGGCACCAAGATGTTAGCAGCAGATCCTTTAAGTCGTGTAAGTTGTGAGTTGTCCTTGGACCACTTTTGAGAGATACTTATTTCTATAAATCTTTAAGTAAATATATTTTCAAATTTACATTAATTTAAGCCTGATTTAAAAAAGAATAGCAACTAAAAAAATAGATGCATCTCACTGGTAAGTGGTGCTATGGTGGGATATTTTTAAAACAGGGCCGTTGGCTACTCATGTGGTCCTTTCTGGTGACCTGCTGCTCGCAGGCACCATGTTAGTGACCTCTGGATTAGAGACTGATGAATTGTGTGTGAAAAAAGATCATAAGGTGGTAATGGCTGAGATGAATTAGGATAGTGTTTTGTTGGAGGTGCAGGGCTATGACTTCTGGTACTCTCTACTAGAAAGTAAATTTTATTTCTTTATGGCGGTCGGAAAAGGTTAAGACCCGTTGATCCGGTATGTATTGAGTTGGCCCTGTTGGTTTATTGTTTGTCAATGAACTTGGGTTCCTAACTGGTGTATGTAAATCTGTGGTTTTGATCTGATTTGGTGACCACAAGCACTTTGTGGTGGTTCCACCTCCATGCAAACGATACTGTGCTGGTTTGCATGTGTTTGAGCAGCAGCTTGCCAATCAAGTACTTCACACTGGAGTGCATAGAGCGCACAAGGTATGTGTATGGTTGTGAGAACAAGTTTGATCTCGAATATATCACACTTCTGCAGCGCCACACCTCTTAACCAGACGCACCCAGCATGCACCGCTCACTTCCTTCAGTTTGGATGATTCCGGGTTTTCCCGGATTCAGACGTGTTTCCACTGGGTATCGAATGACTCTATAGTTTACTTGGAAACTGACCGAGTTTATAGTCGCTCAACGCTACAGAAGGGATACTTGGAAAAGAACCACACAGGTCTGTTCATGATTTTAACCTGCGAGTGGTTCTGACTGTAACAGGTTACTAATTTAAGGAAATCGGTTACAATTTGCGAGACCATAATATTTGCCTTTCATCAGTCATTGACTTACTGACATAAGGAAGCTTAAACATTGATCCAAGTGAGTCCAAATGAGATCAAATGAACCAGGCTTTGGTTTGAATTCACCCTGCACATCATTAAAAAAAGTAAACAAGAAACACCCCAAACATATTTACATCGCTTATCCAGAGCCACTTACATTTCTATATCTGTTTATCTAGTTGAGGGTTAAGGGACTTGCTCAGTGGTGGGGCTGGAATTTGAACCCATGGCCTTCCGGTCAGCAGTCAAACACCTTAATCACTGAGCTACTACTACTGCAGGCAAGTACACAGTGCCAGTGCACATTCCCTCACACCAGACACTTAGGGGGGGAAATGAGTAGATATGTTTCTATAGGATGCACCAGGGATGCACCGACATGCAAGCATAAGCGTTGTGCAGGAAATCTCAAAACAAAGTCCACCAAAGTGCTTTATTTTTACTCAATCATGT
>JAOUQX010000018.1:3727836-3738242 GCA_028566295.1 Liobagrus marginatus | reverse complement strand
GGCACTGCATTATCCTACATTTCTGCAGGGGCTATGCAAGTGCTCTGTTTCTCTCTTTATTACTCTCACTCACTCACCTCAAACAAACAAACGCTACCTGTTTTTGTTTCAGTAGCGACGCAGCACTCAAAGCTATTAAAAGGCATTCATACGAGATTTGTGAACCAGTGCAGTGACCCCCTGAACTGAGAAAATAGCACCGCGACAGTAAAGCAAGGCATTCTGTAAGGACGAACATCCTCCCGCTATTCCTGTAGCTTTTTTACGGGTCATATAGCAACAGAATTACGATGGATCGCATGGTAGATGAGGAGGAAGTGAATATGTGATGAAATGTAGTTTGTTGTAGCTGATAACTTTAACTGATCGTTTCGGTGTTCATCAGTAATGTTGATGTATAATGGGAGTTTTAAATAAGAAACCTGAAACTATTTGGTTGTAAAATAATTTTTTTTTTAAAACTTGGTTAAAAGAATAATTTTTTGTAATATATAAGCATGATTTTTGAACTGTACATGCGTTAAAGACGTTTTTTCAAATTGTCGAAGGTTGTATTTTATCATGTGCGAAAACTCATCTCTGGTTTCTGAGGCTACGGAAAAATCAGTGCGTTTAAAACGTATTTAACATCTATATAACATTTCAAATCGGAGCGTTTTCTTAGCACTCAGCGACTCCATTACAGTTCGCAGCGTTCCTCATAAGGCTACGGTAAATCGCCGCTGGTCCTTAATTGGGAAACGGGTTTGGGGCCGAGCGGAAAACGGAGACACCGAAAGACAGAAAGCAGTTCTGCGCCCAGCACGAGCCGTTATACATGGGCTCCTATTTCTAGGCCATTTCAAATAGAATGGAGAGCTTTTAAAGTGATGAATATCTAATATGCTTCTGCACGAGGATTCGGGCTTTATTAAGAGCTGGATCTAACCGAGAGCTTGTGTGTCCTGTTTCATAAAGGAAGAGAAGGAGGATGAAGCGAATCGCTGTGTGTGTATGTTTAGGGAGGTGTGACCGGGTTACGTGAAATAAACAAGACGTTGGAATAATATATTTTTATGTTTATGCTGTTTATCTAAGGAGGATCTGGTTTCGGCATGGATCGGGGGAAAACGAGGAAGCCTTCGCACACAAGTCGACTTAGCAGTTGATGCTGGAGCTGCTGGCGGTTATTTCCTTTTGCCTGTGTGACTAATCAGTGACTAAGTGTATGAATGTCGTTGCATCTGTGTGCACAAACTGTAGGCCGAAATTTTGCATGGTTCATGCCAAGTTCACAGCATGTAATCAAAATATACAGAGACTTCATTGTGCTGCATCTGCATTGATACCGGTGGCGATCTCATGACCAGTCACGTTGTGCGGCTCCATTTTTGTAGCTGCCGTTACAACCGGTCCTAAATCAACCGGTTAATCAGACTGCGAGATCTCAAATGTTTCTTTTTGCCAGCCAGACTTTTATTTATTTATTTATTTGTTTATTTTCGCCCTTGTTTGTTTTGCAATTCGGAAACTGTTTGACTGCTGCCAGTTGTCCATGTGGTGTCTCGTAGTGATGATCCTCTAGACCAGGGCTGTCCAATCCTGATCCTGTTTGGCCACTGTACTGCAGAGTGTCGCCCCAACCCCAATTAAACACACATGAGGCAGCTAATCGATGCTTGAACAGACCTAGGCAACTCCGGTCCTTGAGCGCCACTGTCCTGCAGAGTTTGGCCACAACCTTAATTAAGCATACTTAAACTAGTTAGGTATTGTCTTCAAGTTCACTACAAAGCTAAAGGCAGGTGGGTTTGATTAGAGTTGGGGCTAAACTCTGCAGGACAGTGGCCCTCGACGACCGGAGTTGCCCAGCCCTGGGCTAGAAACTTCTAGGCAGGTGTGTTGGAGCTAAACACTGCAGAATAGTGGCCCTCCAGGACTGAGTTTGGACACCTCTGCTCTAGATGGTAAAGTTCCCCCGTCGGTGAACGTGTACAGCGTACCGTTACCTTGTGTTAGTTTGGGCTTTCGCAGTCGAGTGACTGGATCACCGGGCGGAAAAAAAATAGCTAAATTGTTTATGGCCCCATTAGTGAAGCTACATTTTTTACATAACATTTTTGTGATATTGGTGTTCATATTATTTAATTAACTCTGTCGATTATACTGAAGTGGTAGCTCAGTGGTTAAGGTGACTGCCTGCTGACCAGAAGATTGTGGGTTCGATTCCTAGCACCACCAAGCTGCCAATGCTGGGCCCCTGAGCAAAGCCCGTAACCCCCAACTGCTCAGTTGGATATCGCTCTCGATAATGGCGTCTGCTAAATGCCGTAAAAGTATATATTTATTCATTTCCGTTTTAATTAATTTGTACGATCTGTTTGGGGGCAGAATAAATAAAATGTGTTTTTTTTCCCCCCCTCGCCCTGTACTAAATATTGGTGATTTCTGATTGGCTGGTTACGCTCACGTATCGTATGCCACCTCCTTGCTAACGCAAAACTCTTACAATGTGCATTAATGTCCCTGCCCAAGTATATAGATCTGCGCTTTCCTCTTTACTGCGTTTAGTAAAACATATTTAAATATTCTCCTGCATCTTTCAATTTTTCAATGTCAGTCTTGGCCAAGTCATTTCGTGCCTTTTCCCCCACCCACGTCTGGTTGCTCATTCATAACACGAGAACGCTAGAAGGAAACCGAGTTCATGTTTAATGTCCTTCATAAAACAAACAGGAGAGAGAGAGAGCAGGAAGTGTTGCTATGACAACCAAACAATTGGCATATCAACAATATGCCAGCATTAGTGTTTTTTTTTTTTTTTTGTTTTTTTTTCTTTCTCAGCTAATATTTGTTTCGTTTACTTCATGATTGTAGTTCCTGTTAGACAGTAGCGCCTCCAGAACGTTTTATTAGCGGTGGCCACACCAGCAAAATAAATGGATATATAAATGAAAAATGTTTAAAACTATTATAAGAAAGAAGAGTATATCTTGTATATTTACAAGAGCATACTTGGCGTGGCCACAGGGTTGGCCTGGGTTTATACAGTAGAGGTCGTGGCCGTGTTAGACTTACATTATGGCCATTTTCCTAATATTGTGGTGTTCACACTTTTTCTTCCAAAGCAGCCCTGACTGATCGAGTCATGGGCTCTACTAGACCCCTGAAGGTGTGTATGTGGTATCTGATACCAAGATGTTAGCAGCAGATCCTTTAAGTTGTGAGTTGGAGCTCCTTCACTCCCCACGTACATCAATGAGACTTAACCACCCACGACCCTGTCACCGGTTCACCACTGTTCCTTACGTGGACCACTTTAGATAGATACTGACCACTGCAGACCGGAACACCCTACAAGAGCTGCAGTTTTGGAGATGTTCTGACCCACTTGTCTAGTCATCACAATTTTAACCCTTGGATTATAGAATAACATGGTGTTTAAATTGAGACTTAATTCCCTTGTTTGGATTTGGGGTGGAAGAACTCAAATGAACTGCACCGAGCTCTGACTCAATCCCACTAAACACATTAGTTATGAACTGGAACACCGACAGCACCCCAGAACCTCCTCATACGACATTAGTGCCTGATCTCACTAATATTATTGTAGCTGACTCAAAAGCCAGTCAACAAAGCTACGCTGTAAAATAGAGTAGAAATACTGGAAAGAAAGCAAACCGGATGTGGCCGTAGTGTGTCCCACTACTTATTTCTGTGTAGTGTATGTTTGTGTCAGTTGATTGTTGAATTTCTTTAGACTTCCAACTAAAGTTCCACCCGTAGTCCCGTTTTTAGACTTCTAGATGAGAGCAGTTTTGGTTTGAAATGCTGATGCAGCTGCCACTTATTTTCACATCGATTTATTTATTTTTCTTTCAATAATAAAAGAGGAAACAAATTTATGGAAAAAAAAAACTTACATAATATAAATAAACCCCACCCCCCTCCTCTTGTGTTTTTGTTTGTGTGTGTGTTCGAAAACGAAAACACCCTGCTATAAGCTCCATCAGCCTGAGACCAGACCTGTAATTTTATATTTACTTACAGACCTCCTCTTCAGTTCAGCAGTGGATTAGCGGTGTTAAATATTTGTTTTCTTTGTGTCGGTATCACATGACTTGCGCTGCACGGCGAGACTCTCATTACCGATACTACTTTTTGCCTTCTCACTAATCACGCTCATGTTTCCTACGGCAGATTCGAATTCTGGGTTAGGCGCAAGCGGTTTCCGGAAGACCGGGAAGAACATTATGTAATCGGGGGAAAGGTTTGTGTATGATGGAGAGAGATTAAGTGGAAGCGATTGGAGAAGACCGAATGATGGCAGAATGTGTGTTTTGATGTACACCAAGATGAAATGTGCTTTCTGTGGTTGTGGTTTTTCTCCTGCGGATGTGGTGAAGCTAAAGGTTGGGTTTTATTGGTTTCTCTCGCTCTCTCTCTCTCTCTCTCTCTCGCTCCCTTTCTGTGTGTGTAAGTGAGTGAGCAGGCTTGTGTATCCGTATTGTGTGGGCGACTAAAGGCCTGTGTGAAGTGCGAGAGAGATCAGAACTCCTCGGTCTCTGTGCCGAACAGATTTTCTCCTGGCTGCTGTGTAACATGTCCCACAAATCTGAAATGTTTGCGTATGATTTCCCCAGCTGTAAGATAAAATACCACTTGGAGCCGATTAATAAATGCAATTAATTACCTTTTTCATGGAACACAAGAACGCACTATATGCTAATACACAAGTCTTTCATGCGCACAACCTGTTCATGCAAAAATAATAATAATATCAATAGGTTACGGAATTTCCCAAAAACTGCAAGTCCTGAACTGTTTTACTTCTTTCATATGAAAAGTGAATGCAAGCTGTTACAATTCATTTTTTTTATTTGCAACGCATTATATTCCGTCAGTTGGTAGTGATGTATAACGTCTCTCTCCATCACTTAAATATAAGTACTGTAATAGCGGCGAAATGGCAGTACGCTCCTGATTTATTGGCCACTGATGTTCGAGAATCCTCATTCAGATGAGATTCTGATGTAAATTGGGTTTACCAAAGAAGGTTCCTGTGAATGAGCTGTTACTATAGAAACGCTTCCATGTAAAACAGCTGGTAATGGAGTCAGTGTGATGGGAGACATTAGAGAAAATTGGCCAATCAGATTTGAACAGCCCCATGCTTGTATTTTTTTATTTTTAAATAAGACATTTCGTGCAGTGTGTGATGTATCTGAATGATGAGCGTCTGTAAAGCTGATAGTGATTCATAAATGAAGTTGTTTTCTCTCAAAGAAAGCGTCGACTCGGAATCAACGAAACGAGTCGTTTAACGTTCGAATCCCGTTCCCCCAAATTTCATACGTCATGAATTCGTACATGTGCAGCCGTGCTGTTGTTTACATCCGAGTATCTCCAATATGGCTGCACAGCCGGGTAACTGACTAAACCGTGACGTAGGTGCAAACCCTTAATTGTTTATGGGCGTTTCGTTTCCGGCACGCACTGTACGCAGTAGACCAATCACAACTGTCTGGGTCATCAGACCAATGACAGCAGAGTAGCCTCATGCAAAGGAGCGGTTTGTAAAGGGTGAACGCTAAATCTTTTTAAAAAAAAAATTATTTTTTTTATAATGCATGCATGTAAACCTGTTGTTGGGAGGACTTGCATAACCAAATTATAAAGAGAAAAAAAACTAAGTATTCAGCCACCTGGTAAATATTAAAATACAATCAAATTAGGAATGTAAAATGTTCGTATTATACTGACGTTTATTTAGTTAGTATTTAAAGGTTAATAGAAACATCTGAATACTGAAGGGTATTTATTTTGATTATTTTTTTTATAAGATTTATTTTTTCTGTCAAATATGTTGGTATGTGAAGTACAGCTTAGATGTTAATTGTATAAAAAAATCACAGCATGCACAAATGTTTTTAAAAACATTTCAAATAGCACAGAATTCCACATTGCATTTCAACTTGAACACCTTTTAACTGTCTGCGCCGTTAATGGAAACCAATTAATGCGGATGAAATACGAAGAGCGCATATCTATTTAATTAACTCATAAAGTCAAAAGCGTGTGCTACAGGTTTTTAGCTTGGAAGTAGCAGCCACTCTCTTTTAGTAATGTATTAATAATAAATTTAATATCTATATTCTGGCAAATTCAACCAATCCCCAAGCATTCTGCGAGACGGTGCACTTTTATCCAATTAGCGCGCGTGCGTGCGTGCGTGCGTGCGTGCATGCGCATTATATTATATATTCTTTATTGTATTATATGCGTGTGTGTAATATTGTACATTATATTATATATTCTTTATTGTATTATATGCATGTCTGTAATGTTATACATTACCTTTATATATTCTTTATTGTATTATATGTATGCGTGTGTGTGTTGTACTTTATAAGAACCGCCATTGCAATTGGATAGGGTGATGCTTTGTTTACATAAAATTCCTCACTCTGTTTATCATTATGTTTAGTTAGTCGCTTTTAGCCTGCGCCCAACCCCATTGCTGTGTGCGGTGTGCAGTCATTCAGGGGCTTTGTCTGTAAAGAGGTGCTAGAATTTATCTTAAGGGCCTCTACACACTGCCAGCAGCTCTTCAGCCTTTCTGTTCACCATTTTACACACACACTTTTTCTCCCACATTGACAGTAGAACTGGTGTACGCCTGTTCTTTAGCGCCATGAATATTCTAGCAGAGTTTGATTTAATTATTGTAATGAGCTTCTCATTCACATTTGGGCAGCGTATTGAATGAAAGCATTAACACACTAGAGGCGCGCTATATTTTTGATTAGATAATCGTCCAGCATTATAAAATAGAAGTGGAAAAAAGTGCTAGACTGTACATATGAGGTTGTCATTTCAATGTGAGGTAGATATTTAAAAAATAACCATCTATAAACATGAATCTTATCATTTCTATGAAGCAATACTACTTTACAATAAGATTCCATTTGTAATATGAACTGGGGTTAATAACTGCTGCTGTAAAAGTAAACAGGTAGTCCATTATTTACGATGGAGATGTATTGCGATGACCCCGAACAGCAACAGAAAATGGAACGCAACATGGTCACAACATGGGCGCACATGCCTAGGAGTCTTAAATAATGCTGATCACAAGGCGGGAGAGGGGTACACACACCCTAGAGGCGTCCCAACTCCATTATACACCTCTACGTTGCCTGCCTGCGACGTGCGTGAAACTGTTAAATAAAAATTTTTTGCATTTAGATTTTAAAATTTTGTTGTATCGTCAAGTCGAAAATGCGCAATTGGCACAAACGTTACTCTGGAGCCATCTGTAGTTTATTGTTTGCTGTTTAATCGTAGGTATGTTCCGATCGATCGGTCAGAGATCGATATCGGCCAATAATCACATTTTATGACTCGATCATTACTCAATAAACTTAGTCGAGCTTGCGACCCGATCTTTGTTAGTATTTATTTTGCTCGTATGTTAAGTAGCCTGATGTACAGTGTTCTGCATAAACCCAATTTTAAAGGCGTAATAAAATGTTCACTGTATATATTAATAAAGTTTGTGATTATTTATTACTCTGTTAAAACTATGGTTGTTACATATTACAATATAAAAATATAATGAATGCAAAATCCGTAGTATTACTTTCTGATATCTGATCGAAGGTTAACGCTGATCAGAGAGCGATTATCGGTTATATAAAGTTTGACGCATCGGAATTGGGATCAGAATCAGTCGACGGCAACAAATCTGTACTCTACATCAACTGCAAAAATCCTGAAGAGCGCCCCCTAGTTAATTTCAACATGCTGATTCTATTTTTTCATGCAGTTTGAATGTTCCTTAGGTTTGTTCATTTCAGTTCATGCACTATGAACTAACACGAATGATCAACGGACAAATGTGCTGCTTAAATAGTAATACAGTTACGTTTGTTTCAGCTTTAATGTCTGTCCTTTTATGTACGTCAATATTTATTTATTATAGTAAAAGTCAATTTGTTCACTTTTTATCATTTTATTTCGTTTAACACCGTTTTTAACGGTTCGGTACGATTTAATTTTTGTAATCAATTTCGGCACTATTTATTTTAGGATTTTGTCCCGTCTCCATTTTAAAACCATTTCTGTCGATTAATCGGTTATCGGTGAGTACGATCCAACCTAGCATTCGGTACCTTTTAAGATCCGCTATTAGTCAAGCTCTAAGAAGAATAGAAACCGACGAATTTCTTTTTTATTTATTTATTTTTTTTAATGAATGTTTTTTTTGGATGTTGCCTGAAGTTCAGTCACTTTTGTTTCTGTGAAAGAAAGAAGTGAGGATATTAAATTGATGCGTTCACTGTTTTGTTTTTGTTTTGTCAGCACAATGCTTTCGAAGTTTCTGCCAGCAAAATAAATAAATAAATAAATGAAAGAAACCAAACACTACTGACTGCTGAGGGACCGAATCAGGGTCGCGTTAATTCATTCGAAACCGAGGTCGTGCTGCTTCGAGTAGTTACACGCTTCCCATAAAATATCCCATCCAAACAGGAAGAGAGAGTTAATGAATCATTGGCGTGTGTGTCATTCTTCATCCTGTTTTTTAAGTACTGTCTCAGGTGAATTTGTGGCCTTCAATTCAGAAACTAGCTGCTTTGTTGTTATTTGTTTTTATTCCTCTTTTTTCTTTTTTTTCTCAATTGAGTCCTTCTCCTGTCTCTACGAAAAGTATGAGTGAGTGAGTTTTGTCATTTGGTCATATAATCAGTCATGCGAAGGACAGGAAAAAAGACCTGGTGAGTCTTTTATTTCTTTTCGGGTTTTTTTTTTTTTTGGTTTTTTTTCCTCGACTGTCTGATTTTGGTGATCCTTTGCCTACTGTATCCTGTTCCTGGCTCAGTAGGAAGATTGTAGGTTCGATCCCCAGCACCACCAAGCTGCCACTGCTGGCCCCTGAGCAATGCCTTTAAACCACAACTGCTCCTGACGCTAATGAATTTACCTGTATGACTCAACCGGTTGTCTGGAAGTGTTTTGGGGCGAACGCGATATCTAGTGAAGCAATGCTTTAACAAGATAATCATCTCGGAACCTGAACTTGCTGTCACCCCTGACCTTTTGTCCTCTGCTGCTTTGATGATAGGTACTGGAGAGAGCGGCAAGAGCACGTTCATCAAACAGATGCGCATCATCCATGGCACCGGTTACACAGACGAAGATAAGCGCGGCTTCACCAAGCTGGTCTACCAGAACATCTTCACGTCTATGCAATCCATGATCCGTGCCACAGAGACGCTTAAAATCCCCTACAAATACGAGCAGAACAAGGTAGGGAACCAACCGCTGAACGCGCCACGGTTCGATGTTATTGACCTGATTATGGTTGTTTTAAAGGAAACCCCGATACATTATTCAAATGTTTAATCATGTCTTAAACTTAAAGCATAATAGTTGTAAGATGGTGACAAACATTAAAACCAAAGATTCAGAATGCACTGCAGCTGTACGAGTTTTTAAATGGGCTCTACCCGCTAGCTAGAGATCTGTAAGATGCGAAACACAGTGCTGTTAGTTTAATTTCATCGAAGTCAAAGGAAAAAAAATAAAAAACTGAGCAGTGTGCATCATCTGTATATCAGTAAGTTAAAGAGAGCTAAACAAATTAAAGCACTAAAGCGCTGCTGCATCGTCATCTTTGTATCAGTAGGTTAAGTTTCAAGTTTATTGGTCACAAATACATAGTACAATACAACATACAGGAAATTCTTTTGTGACTAACTGTTCGTTTGCTGTAAGAGGGGGAGGGGGGGGAGAAGGTATTGCTACATATCTGCTGTATATATTAAGAAAGTAGTGGTAGACAAAAAAAGAAAAATTCTGTGCGTATACATAATTATGCTGTAAACATAGTCATACGCCACCAGATATATTTGTAAACATATGGCATGCGTGAATCTCGTGCAAATTTGCATGTGTGCCTGCAGAAGAAGAGCGCTAAACAAATTAAAGCACTAAAGCGCTGCTGCATCATCTTTATATCAGGAGGTTAAAGAGAGCTAAACAAATGAAATTAAAGCAGTGCTGCATTGATCTTGGATTACAGCGCAAGAGAGAGCTAGACACATTAAAGCGCTGCTGCTGTATCATTATTATAATTTTTACATGAAGCGGTGAGAATGAGTTGGACATTGCGCTCTTGCGATGAGCTGAGAGAGAGACCGATTATAGCACTAAAGCGCTGTTGCAAAATCTTTATTTATTTTATTTATATATTTACACAGAGGTTGAGAATGAGTTAAACAACTTCAGATGAGGTGAGACAGCTGGACCAATTAAAGCTCTGCTGCGCTGGGGTTTGCAGTAAACCAGGGGTGCTCAATACGTCGATCGCGATCTACCAGTCGATCTCCAAGGTACTATTGGTAGATCGCATGACAAGGTGA
>JAOUQX010000018.1:3695922-3712073 GCA_028566295.1 Liobagrus marginatus | reverse complement strand
TGGTACCAGATACCACATACACACCTTCAGGGGTCTAGTGGAGTTCATGTCTCGATGGGTCAGTGCTGTTTTGGCAGCAAAAGGGGGACCGCCACAATATTAAGAACACGATACTATGGGTTTGATTTCTGCCCCTGGAGTTATCTCGGGTTTGCATTGTTGTGTGCTTCAGCGGTTTCCTTGGGTGCAAATCGGGTCCATTTAAAGTTTTTTCGTAACTACAGTTTGTCTGAATGCTGTGTTACATCGAAACTAGATTATATGTTAGTAGGTCATGTGATAGATACCAGGATAACATGTGGTCAGAGCATGAATAGCCGAGTCTAACGTTCTCCTGCTTTCTTTCTTCATCTTCCTCCTGCAGGGCCCCAGCGAGACGCGCAAGCAGCGCGGGAGTTCATCCTGAAGATGTTCGTGGATCTGAACCCTGACAGCGACAAGATCATCTACTCTCACTTCACCTGCGCCACGGACACTGAGAACATCCGCTTCGTCTTCGCCGCCGTGAAGGACACCATCCTGCAGCTCAACCTCAAAGAGTACAACCTGGTGTAGGCTGCCATCGCCGGGGGACTACTCGCGCACTTCAGCACAGAACAGACACCCACACGTATACATCTACACACACACACACACACACACACACACACACATATATATATATATATACAACCAAACACACTCAATCCACTTTGTTTCCCAGCTTTCTGTTTTCCTGTTAAGCTGTGTAAAGGTGGCCGACACCTTTCCTCCTTTTATCCTCCGTCTATTTTGCCAGTTCTTGTTGGCAGCTTTGTTGTGTCGAAGCACTCCTTTCTTGTATCCCTCCCTGTCTCTTCTCTGTTCAATTGAACCGTTAGTATTTTTGTCTCCAACAAACACCCCCCCCCAGCATTCCATCCAGATTTAATGACTTGGTGGAGTTATAGCCCAGAACGTGGCAAATTCAACATCGTTTTTGATTGTGTATTATTAAGCACGTAGGTTCGACGCAGCAGAATCGTTCAGACGATATCGCGTTTAGCGACAGCGATGCTAACGGAAACTGGAATCGACGTCCCTCACCTTTTTTTCTTCTTCTTCGGTCACATCATCATTAGCCCCTGGATCAGCTGGGGGTTTTTGTTTTTTGTTGTTGTTGTTGTTGTTTTTCATCCTGCCAGCGGTAAAAATCCAAAAGCATCTTATTGACACAAGGACACGCATCTGTGGTGCTAGACGTTCGGAACGACTCCGCTAAACTTATTCAGAGGGAGTCGTGAGCGCAGATTTATTATTTCTGGCAGATTTCACAGGGTGGCGCTAGACGAAACGCGATTTCGCCTCATCGACGATCGTATCGCGGGCGTGGAGGGTTATATATCAACCAGGATGAAGACGAAAGACTGAGGTGACTCAAATCAATCAGTGTACATTGCCCAGATGATCATTCTAAAAATATTTTACTGATAAGTTACCCTAGCTACTGCTCTCATCGTATGACGTCCGACGGCCCTGCAGTTTTCTCGATGATGGGTAAGAAACGGAATTTTGATCCAGATTAATCAGTGTGTAGAACAGATATGGACTCGGTAGGTATCAGGTTTTCCACACAGGTTAAGATTTGCCATCACTTCTTTCCCAGTGTTCGTTTTAAAGATTCTTACATAGACACTGCACCTTTCTCAATATACATTTTTTTCTTCAAATTTTACTAAATCACTTACAATACTCTGCATGGCTAGACTTCTTTGTTTGTTTGTTTTTTTTTTTTTTTTTTTAAAGAAACCCCCCCCCCCCCCAAACCATACATCAGCAGTGCACTCAGTAAAACTCGGGATTATTCGAGATCACCGCCAAGCAGTGGCCGGACACGCATTCCTTTAGTTGTTTACGTTTTTGTTTTGTTTTTTTAACACACACATTTTGTGAAATAAGAAATCGTGGACACGTTAATTTAGCTTCGTTCAGGGTCAGGAGCTAGTGTTAAGTGAAGGGGTGCAGGAAGTCACAAGTTAATCGATTGTGTATATTTATATTTGTAAATACGTATACACTTTATTGCTTATGTAAAAAAAAAAAAAAACAAGTCTGTGGTACAGTATCTTTGGCAAAAAAGAATTACTTCGTAAGTGTGTACGGTTTCGGTCGGTTTCTTATGAATTACGATATTATTGATACTGTGATTTCTATTTTTTTTTCTTTTGTTTGTTTGTTTCTTCTTTCTCTTCACTATAATTATTCCGAAGACATACGCATAGCTGTACATGGAAGTAGTTCTGAGCAATAGCGTGGGGGGGAAAAACACGGTAAAATAAAAAGTAGCGTCTGGTTTGGAAGCAAAACCACATTAACGGTGCGAACGTTCTTACTTTCAGTATCTTAAGATATGAAAAGTTTTTTTTCCAAAGAGGGACATGAGCTGAAGGTTAAGGAAAGTAAATCAAAGGCGTGTTTATTTATCTAATATATGGACCAGATTTGTAGCCGGTGGGGTCTTTTCTGCTGTACAAACTCTATTAAAACTATATTAGCTTTTAGCACATTTTTATTCCCCTTTTCCCCTGAAAAACATGATTTTTACTGTATACCGTTTTTTTTTTCTTTTGTTGTTGTAGTAAACTCTAATTTCATGTGATCTTTATGCCAAGTGCGTCAAACAGTTAGGAAAGGAATGAGTTCATCTAACATGATCGATAGGATCGGTCCTTTTTCCATTCTAGCATTGTTTCGGTGTCCTGCAAACGATAATCTGGTGGAGGGAAAGTGGGGGGGGGGGCGAGCTTTTGTAGTTTTATTTGGGTGTCATTTTATAGTTCATCAAGGGCTAAAAATAAATACATAAATAAATCCTCACACCAGGACAGTCAACGAGGTGACATGAGCAAAGTGTTGTTAATGCTTAAGAAGCAGTTTTAAAAACAAAAAGAAAAAAAGGGTTTTATAGTGTTTATGGTTCAGCTGCTCTGTTTAACTGCATGCGAGACTCTGATTACGTTTGATTTTAAACCAACGTGACATCTTTGATTGATGGTTTGTGAACAGTTAATACATAATAAAAGCTGCAAAGCTAAAACTGAGAAAGCGCTACGATCTTGACTTGGTAAGCTAACAATCTTTAACGCTTGCGTCGATTGCATCTTGGAAAAATAGCAAAAAGGAATACAAGATTTGTTTTGTTTTGTTTGCGCCGTTACATATTTGTTGCACTCGCTGCACAAATTTACCATCAAGTCATTCTTTCGAAAGCACAGTTTAAATAACCTGATGATGATGATAAGAACAATAATGGCCTTTGAGTGGAGCGTTGTGAGCGCGTGGCTTATTTTGAAAGCTTTAGAACATTGGTTCTTAACCTTGTTGGAGGTACTGACCCCCACCAGTTTCATATGCGCATTCACCGAACCCTTCAAGCGGGGCGTGTCATCACGAATCATATGAGTCGGTTGTGTGTCTTGACCTCCGCCGAACCCCTGAGACTGACTCGCCGACCCCCTGGGGTTCGATTGAACCCAGGTTAAGAACCGCTGCTCTAGAATCAAAATAAGCGTTTAAACTACAATTAAGTGGAAAAGGAAGAGGCAGACCTAATGTGGATGGAAAGGTTGTACCACAGAAGTACAATTTAAAACTAACTTTTATAATGGTTTAGAAATACAACGCTCTACATAGGCTAGACCAACGTCAGAGGAATAAACGAGCAGAGGATGTTTAATAGTAATGGTGTGTTAAGTAGCGGCGAGCGTTATCAAGTTTCTGAATCGACTTTCATCCCCAAAGACATTCCTAGTGCTTAAAGAATCTGCATTAAAGCATGAACAGCATCTTCATGTGCTGTGGGAAGTGGTAGCTCAGTGGTTAAGGTGTGGAACTGCTGATCTGAGGACCGGGGTTCATTTCCCAACACCGCCCATGTCCCACTGCTGGGCCCCTGAGTAAGGCCCTTAACTCTCAACTGTTTAGATGTAAGTCGCTCTGGATAAGAGCGTCTGCTAAATGCAGGCAATGTAAATGTAACTCAAACCAACACACAGCTCTGTTCAATTTTTTTACCCTACCTCCAGTGTCACGGTTGATACGAAACTTAATGCCGTATCTTAAATCAGCGTTATGTTCATAACAGTGTTCTTATCTAAAAGGCTAGTATGCAAGACGAGACTCGTCAGTAGGTTTGATGGATATACTATATACCAGATTAATTAAATTCAAACTCATTTCTGAAGACACCGACAAGCAGTGTTTAACCGCAAAGCTTTTGCAACAAAAATTGTTTCCTGAATAATGTTGGCGTCATTAAATGCATTAAAATAATTCTGTGCAGTCGTTACCCCCCACCCACGTGTACACACACACACAGGAACCACACACTTGTGTGTAAGTATAGGTGAAAAGGCAGAGTGTTTATTCTTTTTTTTTGTTTGTTTTGTTTTTTTTTGGGGGTTTTTTTTTTTTGTCCCTGAATAAGAGAAAGCTCAAATCTTCATTTGAATATGTATTTAATATATGTATATGACAGGAGGAAAAAAGTGTCCTCAAATTCTTATGTTTTGTGTGACTTCTTTGAGGTTAAAAAAAAATCTAAAAATTTATATTTAGATTTTTATGTACATTTAAATGTACTTTTTTTCTTCTTCTTCTTAAAGCATGTCCACCATATTGGACCACAGGTCCATTTTAGTTTGAAAAGGCCTATCAAATGACATCACTAAAAAGCGCAGTATATACCCAGTAAAGTAGGAATGGATAGAGTAGCTCAAAACATTCAAATCAAATTCATGAAAACACAATGTCCACTACAGAGTACCGAAGCCAATTGGCCGGGTCTCAGAAGCGTGGATATTTTTGAATATTGAAGGCTGTCGTTTGTCTATTTAAAAACTAAAACCCGCTCTAGCTTTACACAGCAGAAATGTGTCGGAGGGCAACAAGATTTAAGACCACCCAAAAATTACCCATCTGCATCATCCATGTTCCCTCTATGTATAAATATCTAACAAACGTCAATCCGATGACCGTAATATGGACGAGTGTCAGGATGACTGCGCATGGTTGGTTGTAATAGATGTACATGCTTGTCCTATGAATGCACTTAAGACGACGTGAAAGTCTGGTTCTTTTCTAAACACTTTCTATTGAATCTGTTGCTTGTTGTTTCCACGCCACAAGATGAGTCGAGTAAAGCCTCCAAAGCGCTTTCAAAACAGCTAGTCCAAGCTTCTTACCACTCAGACCTCTGGAGTGAACAGAACAGGCCGTGTTTTAGTCAGGAAAAAGTATCAATGGAAAATAGCTCCATCTTTTTAGGCTCGTCTGCACAGCGTTCTTTGGAAAATGTCTACCTCTAAGGAATATTTCAGATCTTTTTCGGGCATTTTCAGTGTTACACCAGAAGCACAAACGCATCGCAGTGTATTCTGAAGCAGATTAGTGATCAAGAAGCTTTCTGGCTATCTTTCTATTGTTCACTGCTCTATGATCCCACACTCTGCTAGCAGTATTGGCTAACAGCATACAGTAGATAACTTGCAGTTAATTAGCATTTCTGTATTAATCAGCATGCCTGCGTTCACCTTTTATTATGCATCACACCCAGTTTGCATCCGGTTATATAAAGAGTAACATGAGCAGAAGCAGATTGCATATGTGTTAGACTTTTTTTTTTTCTTTTTTTATGTAATTGATTTGTTCACGCAGAAAAACGAGTCGGTAAAGTTTTATCGCAGCACGACTACTGCAGGCTAGTTCCCCCTACCGTTGTTCCGAGATGCTCATGTATTTATTATTAAAGCAAATTTCTCATCTCTTGGTTAAGAGGATGCAGAGTGCCATGTGGTACTTTATATTTTGTTTGCTACCCGTCGTATCTTATGTACAGTTAAAGGATTGAAAGCAGACTTCGCTGTCTGTCCGGTTTATAAGGAAAATAAATCGCATCATTTTATGTGTATAATTTGTATCCTGAATTTGCATTTCCTGTAAAGCTCTTTCAAAACAATAATGTGTGTTGTTTAGTTTAAAGCACTACACAAACCAAATTGTACATGCATGCTGACGTGACACAAACCAACAAGCTGAGTTTCGTTATTTTTAACTCCCTGCCATTTTGGTGGTAGTCATGAATTGTCTCGAATCAGATCTACATTGGAATAATTGTACTAAGCAGAAAGCATGAAGGCAAGAACAGTCAGTAAATATCCGTTTTGTTTGTTTTGGGGTGGGGGTTTTTTTCTTCACCTCCACGATATTAGATGTAAATGTGTATTATATCATGTGCCAATCCCCTCCATGGGGATCCGACGAGGACCCAAGCTGAGACACTGTCCCCTTTTTAAAACCCACTGGAAACAATACACAAGAGAGAATAACACCATGACTTTATTCTGTATTTAAGATTTAAGGAAAAACTTTTATTATTTTTTTTATTTATTTTTTAAAGAAAATGCCATTTTTAAACTGCATGTGCTCTGTGTTTGAGTTGGAATTAATGGGCTAAGAAAATATATTAATATTAAAGCCCTCAAAGCAAATGATCATATTTTGTTTTGTTTTTGTCTTTATTTGTATTGATTCATTTCAACCACTGTTGCCTGAACCTCATTCAAACATGGAAAAGATTTTCATAACCGCCTTCTAAAAAAAAAAAATCTATTTAAAAAAAAAATAAAGTATCTGTTTTAAATTGAAATAAATTTGTTCCTATACTTGCTGCCTGTCTTTACTGTTTTTTTTTTCACTTTGTAGCATAGCATTGCAGTTGGTTTTACTTCTTTCCGACTTGCTTGTTGATCACTCGCGCTTTATTTATAGGCGACTTATTGAATCCGGTTCAGAACTGAACTTGGTCTTAACACAAATCTCTTCTAATTACTATGGGGGAAAAAAGTTCCACAGTGGAGCATGGTGGTGGTAGCATTGTGTTGTGGGTATACTTTTTTTCTCAGATCTGGTAAGGTCAAGATGGATGGTAGTAGAATTTAGCCTAAAAGGTTTGTAGTTCAGAAAGACATCACTGTCAAAGCTACATTGGATACACAAGTGGTGCGAAATCAAGAACTAAGAATCTGAGGCAGTTCCTCATTAACAGTCTCTATAGTATTTCAGTACTTGCTCAACTTGGCCTGCAATGTTTAAACAGTAATATAGCCCATCAGCTAAGACAATATATCCCACCCGCTAACAGTAATATATACCACCCACTAACAGTTATATATATCACATCAACTAAGATAACATATCCTACCTGCTAACAGTAATATATCCCATCCACTAACAGTTATATATCCCATCAACTAAGATAATATATACCACCCACTAACAGTAATATCACATCAACTAAGATACTTTACATCAACTTGTTTCCAAACGATGATGTTCGATTATCCCAGCAAAATTGATTACATTCCTGTACCAATTTGTTATTAATGTTTATTTTAAAAACTAATGTGACGCAACCTGTGAATTCTACATCATATCCACTTTCATTTTGAATACTTAAGAAAGTATCAAATGCAGAATTCGAGTTTTTCATTCCCAGAAGCAATGTTAGAGAAAACATAAAGCTTAGGAAAAATTAGCTAAAATAACAGTGATAGCTATGTAGCAGGTCAGAATCATCTAACTAAGTTAACTACAGATATAATTATGCAAAATCTTTTCAAAATCTTTTTATTTGTATTTTTTTGGAGGGTTATCAGCTTCAAGCATAGTTTCTCCATAAATAGCTAGCAACGCTAGCATACATTTTGACAAAAAGCTAACATCAGGAAGGAAAGCTACATGTTAAAATTATGTTTACAAAAATATGTTTTGTATAATCGATAACTAAATTATAAATTGAGGTAAATTTGAACGACAGAATTTATGTGCTATAGGTGCGGTTTATTCAGACTTTCGTTGTGGAAAATTCCAGAAAATGGCTCATAAATATTCCCTTGTGGAAAGAAACATGGTAGTACTGTATGAACGAGTGTATATGGCAAAATATAAGTCAAATGTAAGGTAAGGTATCGAGTGATGCTTGTTTTAAATTACAATAAAACAAATCATTCGACTATTTTCCAAGCATTCCAACTCGTTTTGTATCATTCTTGGTTTGTTCAGGTCATTTAACTAATCTGTAGTATTTCTCTCCACAGAAAAAAAAACAACGGAATCAACCAATACACTAAGATAACTTAAAGCTTGAAATTAGTCGCGGGCTAAAAATGTATTTCCTTCAGTGGACAAATGTTTTTATTTATTTAATTTATTTGACAAAATGATTGTACTTTTTTTTTCTTTTTTTCTAATGCACTTGCAACCGAGTAAACATCAAGATCAAACTCTTAACACGTGATCACATACGCGTCTACTTCATTTGCAAGGATTTAACAGCTGAATTTTTCTGTGAAGATGAAGTAGAACTACGGCATGTGGGAATGAAACAGTTTGTCCAGATGGGGGCAGCTCGAGATCGTACAATAATTACAAGTAACCAATTAAAATATCAACACAAAGGAAATCCGAGAAACGTTCATATTTCCTTCTGTTTTTACAAGCATCAGGTTTCAACACAATTTTATTCCCATTCGGATAAAATTCCTCTCTTTCTCACATCAAATTTAAAATCTTTTCTGAAGATTTTTTTTTTAATCATCACTTTTTTTCTGCTCTATTAGTCATGTTTCATTATTAATGTTATACGCTTCCGGGGTACATTTTCCCATCAACGTCTTTGCATACTGATTATATATATTTGAATATGCTAATTGCGTCGCTGCGTCCTTCTTTAGCGTTTGGATTCCAAGTACTGTAGTACGTACTAGGGACGTGCGTAAGGCGGGGTTCCGTCGGAGTGGGCGGAGTCAAACGCGGCGGCACTTCCGCACACTGTAATCTAATCCGTTTGACATCTAAAATGGGCCTTCAGAGCGCCGAGTCCATCCCGCGTCACACGTTTACTTACAGGAGAACCGGATAAAGACACACGGATACAGAAAGAAAGCGTTTAAACCACTGCATCGGTCAACATTTCTCCCTGGTTTAGGGCGTGAGCAGTTATTACAGGTTTTATTTTTATTTTTGCGTCCTATAGCTGTTTGGGTAAAATATACAATAACTTACCAGGCAGTTGGATTTTCCGCGGGAAAAAACACACCCCGAATTGGACTGTTGCTTTGTCAGAACGCGTTTTTGTACAATTTTATTGTTCTGTCAGCTTTGTATCCTTCTCCTGCTTTAGACAAGCAACGCTAGCTTAGCCGAAGTTAGTTGTTCATGCTAGCTGTGGCTGTGGTTTAGCTAACAGATTGTGCACGCGCTGATTTCATTTCCAGCACATTGCCGCTTTTTTCCTGCTACATCCAAAAAGCATCGATTGAAATAATTACGACGCTTTTAAAAAAACTAAAAGAGCCCTAAAAACCAACAAACAAACGATTGTGTTCCGTTTTTACTTGGAGAAGAAAGAAACACCAAGAAAACTGACATGATGTTTCCACAAGCCAGGCACTCGGTAAGTGCGCGCTTATTGTACTATTTTATCTCCTCAAATCTCTGTTTAAACACTCACCTACGATGGACATTTTTCATTTAGACATGTATATCTTTGTTTGGATTAACCTGAACCGTTCTTAATCTATGTGCCAAAGCTTTAATAATATCCGTCATTTGATTCATGTGCATCCATTGTAGGCTGCAGTATGTATTGTATGAAATGGTATAACAGGTGTGTGTGTGTGTGTGTGTGTGTGTGTGTGTGTGTGTGTGTGTGTGTGTGTGTGTGCATTTACTTTCCGTGCCTTAACCGCGTGCAGAAAAGCTCACCTTTTCGTAAGAGTGCATCAGTGCAGCTTCACATGTGGACATAAAGCAAGTGGACATGCATTTTAATAATGCAAATCCATAAAGCCTCCTGAACATTTCCTTGTTCCACAGAGAGCTTTGTACTGCAATTCCTTCATTTCATCTTCCTCTTATTTTGTTCTTGTCTGCATCATGAATTGGGAGAAATCCTGAATCTCTGTACTGTTTGGTGGGACGTCAAATACACTTTAGGACAGGGACAATGTTGTTTGGAGAAAACTGTAGAACGGAAGGAAACCTGCGAAAATCACAGAGGAAAAAATCTGGCTTACTGTCAACCGATGCATAGAAAAGAAATAACGATGCAGAAAGTAAGTCTTTCACATGGTGTTAGGTTTACTATATTAAATCTGTTACCGCCTACTACTCCGATTTTTCCCAGCCTGTATATAAAAGTTCAAATTCTCACGTTGTAGGCATCCATTTTGTTCCGCATAGGCTTAAATGGTGGCCCAGTGAAGCAATGAGGCCACTTTATTTGTACTTTGGACAGACAAAGATGCTGTTTAAAGGCTGAAAAGGTCAAGTGTACTTGCCTTTTATTTCCTAGCCTGGCTTTGATTGCTCCAACCCCCAATCAAGCGGAGGCTCCTCACACGCAGCACCGTGTTCTTTAATGAGTCCCCTGATGTAGGTTCGGTCGGTGTCAAGCTCTCTCGGGGTCTCCAGCCTACAACACAGCCAGAGCTTTGTATACAAACACAAAGTCGTTAAAGATGCTAGTAATTAACGAGGGGGATCGGCTTAAGCTGCACCTGCGAGTACGGTTCGCTTCAGGCCACCCAAGTTATAGCAGGGAATTCCATTTGCATTTTAAATTCACTCCGGCTTTCGCGAGCCGAGCTTTTCTTTCGTTGGTAGTAATAAATTGTCCTTCTGAATTCACTTTGTCCTCAGAATCTGCCGTGCTCACTTGAAGATAAGCGTCTGGGTCGGATTATTTTACCTTTTTGCCTTAAAGCACACGCCTTTATCTGAAAAAGCCTTTGAGGGCGCAAACGTCGAGCCTTTAAAAGATCTTGTGATACGAGTGCCGGTGCAGGTACACACTACCCATACACATGTGCAGAAAAGCTGCTATAGTAGTCTGCTATCTGACTCTTTTTTGTTTTCCACCCATGTTTGTCGAATTATATTAGGTCTTATGTCCTTATGTTTTGCCTGAAAGCTTAAAAAGGACAAGAAACAGTGACCTCTTCATTTAACAAACGCGTTTGCATCCTCAGCATAATCTTGTCTGGATGCCGTGTTCTGTCCTCACTTTCCATATTGAGTTTGGTTAACTTTCCGATTTTCCCACTACATTTTCACTAGGGCGACGCTCCGATCAGGATTTTTGCAGCCGATACCGAGTGCCGATTTGTTGTAATGATGATCGATCGAACCCGAAGCTTTATATAACTGATATGAGCGCTCTCTGATCACCGTTAACCTTTTTACAGATACAGTAATACTATAGATGTTGTCTTTGTTATATTTTAGATTTTTACAGTAAAAAATGTAATTGTATGTAACTATTGTTTTAACAGAGAACTAATCACAACAATGATTCATTAAACAGTGAACATGGACATATGCTTTTAAAATGGCGTTCATCTACAACACTATGTATATCAGGATACGTAATATATGACCAAAATAAATGCTAACAAAATTTGTACAGGAGATCAATCAAGTTTAGTGAGAACTGATCAAGTAATAAATTGTGATTATTGGCTGATGCCGATCGATCGGCCAGTCCCTACCCCCTACTTCTGTTTTGAAACTGCTACATCACAGGGATGTGTTCCTGGTTTAGAGGAATGTCCTCTTCCTCATAAATGACCGCACAAATTCCCCATGATTGGCTGCTGGGATTAATAAAGGAGAGAATACTCTCTTCTCTTTTACCCAAAATGCATGGCAGTTTTGGTTTCGTAGCTGGGTTGTGTGTCGTTGTCGGTTTTCTATCTAAGTTTTTAGCCGATAGAGTGCAGATTGTCTGTAGTTGCATTTATATGCCAGTCTTGTGCTCCGTTTTAAAAACTTAGCTGCATGATCCTGATTCTTCAAAAAGCATCTGTTCATCCTTATAATTCTTGCTTGCTGATATGTTTGGGAAGTTTTTACGACATAAAAAGAGGGTTTAAATATTTTTGGTTCTCCCCCATGCGTCGGGGTTCCCTCTAGGAATTCCGGTTTCCTCTCCCAGACCAAATAGAGTGCTGGATGCTGATTGGCATCTCGTGCGTGTGTGTGCGCGTGTGTGTACACTTCACATGGTGTACCAAGTCGTCTGGTATATTCTCCAGGTTTTCCAAAACCCTGTGTAGATTAAGCGCTATGAAAGATGGGTGGAAAACTGCAAAGTGTGACTTGTTCAGTATAATATTAACACTTTGTCACCGTGCCACCCTGTAATATTTATAGAATATAGCAAATATCTTTATCGAAAATGCTTCACGGCTCTGACTGCAAATGTAAAGTGCTTTAAGTAGAGTTAGCATCCATAGCTCATGCAGCACCCGGAAGCCTGTATGCTAAATGCAGAACGTTATTTCGGCCATTTATCCAACTGTTATCTTTTTATCGGCGACAATTATATCGCAATAATTGTTGTTATCGTTGTATCACCCAGCCCTATGTACAACCTATGAAAAGAATGGGTTTGAATTAGAATTCTGTTTACAGTGTGACTCCAGTGTTATTTACGCTAAGATGATATACAGAACCTCAAACTGAAATATTAGATTAGAGGGTTTAAATCCTTAGCCTCGATCAGAAAATGCACGTCGTTAAACAGATCTAATCTCGTTCATTACCACGCTTATACTTTCCAAACGACCCCACGGTTAAACCACAAACATTTCAGTTCCTGCCTTAAATCTAGGATTTGGATGAACGGCTGGAATGGAAACGCGGTTGAATCTTGACCTTCTGTAAGTCAGCCGGCTTTGTAGCCTGGAGAAGAGAGAATGCCAATTCGGTCTGACGAAATCTGTGCTCCAGAGGTTAGCCAAAGGGCCTCGTGAGGCTGCGGAGTAAAACGCTAAGCTTAACGCAGGCTGTTGAAAGGGCGCCGCTCAAGAGGATTTGCTGTTCCTGTTTCCTGCCCGGTCCTGTCAGGGTTGTTTCCTGTGTAAAAAGATAATGCAAAACGACAGCAGGATTTCGGTGCTACGTGTTTAAAAGCAGACTGAGACCGTTTCTGAAATCTATTCTACTGCTTTTGTGGTTAAATGAACAATCCCCACCATTATGCTACACAATCAAGTGGGGAAAACCTTTTTAGATACTGTATGTGGAGGTTATTATAGGAGGAAGAATGCAATCACATTTGGAATATGATGATTGGACCACATATGGCTGTGATTGTTGGGTGTCCCAATACTTTTGCCTATTTAATGTAAGTTTTAAGCCTTACAACCATGTACAGAAATGTGTAATTCTACATTTGGTATCTGTATTCTGATTAAAAGAAAACTTCTCCCTAAGAATTAAACGATCAATATCTGATAAACGATTTAGTGGCAGAGTCATGAATAAAACACGCATTTTCAAAACGCATTACTGGAAAAAAGGCTGGGGAGAGCGGAGCTACGTGCAGTAATCCTCTGTGTAATGATGATTATGGAGGCCGTTACCGGTTTTGCTGCTGTTTACTGCGTTTAGCTGCTTGGGGTGAAGGAAGTGACTTGAGCTATAGTGATGAGGCTGCTGTGATCGAGACGTCACGCCATCATATTTCTCCTTTATAGCGGCCTGTGACACCGATGTGTGTGTGTGTGTAGACGAATGTTCTGAAGGCACCGCGTGTTCTTTAGAATCGAGACGGAGTACTAAACACACAGCCGAGGGTGTAACGATGCATAATCGAACGCCATTACAGTTTTGTCATGGCTTAGTGCGATTTGTTTTGTTTGGTATTGCAGGTAAAACTCCATTCGAGCTCCGAAACAGAACTGATCTGAACACGGGCGAATGTAACGCGTGTTTTACCTCTGTACTTTTGTTTATAACTCGTATTAAGAGGGTTATTTTCAGTAGGTACGTTTACATGGGCACTTATTTTCAGTCGGATTGAAATCGGAGTCCGAACACATGTTTACATGAACATTGAATAAAGTAATCGGGTTGATGTGTGTTTACATGACACGGGGATTAGATCGTTTACAAGGCGCATCTTTAGTTGAAGCACTCGCATCGCGCAAATGCTCTTCTGGGAAGTTAACCATGAGCTGTAGCGTTTACTAATCGCCGTTCTTTTATTACCTCGTCCATAATGCCGTAGAATGAAAAAGTAGATCGCGATTCGCCACTTTTGTTGTTCCGGGATTTTTCTTGTAGTGACGAGCCTTAAAACCTTTCCATCGGTTTTTGATTTGACCAATTGACCGGTTTATACCGGCTTCTTTTATTATAGGGTAATGCGTGACTTACAAACAATCTAGTCTTGCAACTATATTGCCTTTTTATATTTCTTAACAACGTGGTTTGCTCTACTGACCCATTTTGCTTAGCGCTCGGAAACTTGCCTAAAACAGCTGTGCGCCTACGTCATTGCGCTAGTTGCCCGATATTGCACATGCGCAGAAATTTCTAGCCTCATTTTTAAGTCTATTAAGTGCTTACATGCCCTCTTGATCGGTTTAGAAAAGGTTTAAACCTCCCCTTACAATCCGATGGATTTTTAAGTCGCATTGGGCCAATTTAATCCGATTCACGTGTTTACATGTGACTTTTTTTTAATCTGATTATCTTTATTGGAGTATTACAATCGGATTACAAGGCTCATGTAAAAGCACCTACTTTCACTTCTCATGTTTACTTCCTGATTCTATGGTTGTTAAATATACCTAAAATGTACATACACTGATCAAGCACAACGCTTTGAACACTGTTACCGCTGGCGGGTGGGATATGTTACTGTTAGCGGGTGGGATATGTTACTGTTATTGGCATCTAGTGGAGTCCATGCCTTGCCAGGTCAGGACTGTTTTTGCAGCAAAAACGGACCGCCACTATATTAGGAACACAATATTAGGTAGGTGGGCTATTTAAGATTAGAACGTCTTTAAGTTCAGCAAGCTGCTTCTAAAATCAGCAGTAAACACAAGATCACTTGTTATCTGTAAATGATTTGGATAAGATTTAAGTAGATTAGATTTGTATCAAATAGATTCGAGTAGAGTGGTTATGGAGTTGAGTTGATTGGAATAGAATTGAGTAGCCTCTGTTAGTTTAGTAGGTTTGATGGCACCTGAACATAGAGGAGGATCTTGGATTCGTATCAAGCAGAGCAGATGCTAAAGCACATGCGACGTAAATCGTTTTTGGATCATTCATAAAGTGTAGCTTCTGTGCTGCGGCCGCAATGAAAGACGGAAGAGGACGCGCGGAGAGAAAAGATTGCCTAACCTCTCATCAGTGTGCGTAAACACACGCACATACTTACTTGCATTCACACACTTCCACCTATCCAGCTGTGTGCAGAAAGCTTTTATCGACTGTTAGCGCGAAGCATAAACCCCCCCCGGCTCTTTTTCTCCGTCTTGCATCCTCAGCATGAACAGTAAGGGGGGTTTGCTTGCTCTTTTGTCTTTTCAAGACGTACACAAGCACACGACACACATATAGACCGCCCCCCCCCCTTCCAACACCCAGAGTAATGAGCCTCGGCGCTATGTGTGTGTGTTGTTGGGGGAGGGTTGAGGGCAGCGCCAAAGGACATTATTAAGGCTGGTTGAATTAACACCGCTGCCCTGTGACCGTACAACAAACCCCTCCCAGCAGGATGGGAGGTTAATCCCCTGCGGTCCCCATCAGCACTAAACAAACAAATACACACACGCATGCAGAACTCCCGTTTCTCCTTCCCCTACCCTTCCTTTCACTTGTCCTCTTGTATGCACAGAACAACATGACGAACAAGCTGCAAGCCGTGTTTCTGCGTGTTCTAATAAATTCGTTTTCATATTTGCTTCCTAAAATGCTACACGTGTACCTCGTTCGTTTTGACTGAATATTGTTTCGAAGAACTTACGAGACTCACAGGCTGGGCTGGGCGATACAGCCAAAAAATTATCATGATGTTACGTATCGGTCGAGAATGATCACGGTAAATTTCCAATCTTAATTTCTATTTAATTTAAAGGCCGATTCTTTGCTCCTGAGTGAACTTTGTAGTAATCAGGGTTAGGGTCAGTTGTGTGGTTTTAAACGGCTCTTTATGGTCAGAACATGACATGAACACTTACCAAACAACTGAACCATTTGTCTACACTTTTTTTTCCCCTATATTTTTTTTTATATATTATCGTATTATTAGAATATATAAAATATCTGTATAG
>JAOUQX010000018.1:3618932-3630126 GCA_028566295.1 Liobagrus marginatus | reverse complement strand
GGAGGAAACCGGAGTACCCGGGGCAAACCCACGCAAGCACGGGGAGAACATTCAAACTCCACATAGAAACACCCTGGGAGAGAATCAAACCCATGACCTTCTTGCTGTGAGTCAGGGGTGCTAATCACTCTGACCCTTTTCTTTCAATTTGTTTGCCTGTTTTATGTTTGAGTGGTCGTGTGATACCACGTTTAACCACTAGGCGGCATTGCATTTCTTAGCTCAAGCTGACTTAAAAAAAATCCCTTAAAATGTATTTCTTTACTAAACTATATAGAAGATTGAAAAATAAAACAAAACACAATTTTAGTGTGAATTCAGTTTCTGCTATTGTATTAAACATTATTTGCACCATGAGCTGATAGCAAACGTAAAGTCCTAATTAGCATAACATATTATTAAATGTACAGGTGTGTTTCTGCATAATTGATGTCTTAGCCAATGGGTGGTGTCCTCAGTTTTGGAGTTTGGGCTGTTACATGTTCAGTGATCCTTCTTACATGGAACTTCTACAACAGAAGTTTTTCTGTATTTTATATTTTCAGTTGTATACATTTTTAAAGATCGAAGCGTATCCAGGGAAACATTGCGAAATCCTAACTTGGGCTGAGTTAGATGAAAGTAATATGTGTATCCAAAATTTATACTAATCATCTTCAATTGCCCACAAATTAGAGTATAGTTTATGAATTGCTAAAGGACCCAGCAGTAAGGTGCAGCTTATTAGTTCTGGGAATCAAACCCATGATCATCATATCAGCAATCCAACACCATGACCACTGAGTTACTACTTCTCTCTGTAAAAACAGCTGGATTTTCCTGTGAATGATGAATTTTCAGTGTGAATGTTAATTCCCTGTGATGGACTGGCAACCCATTTAGCATGTACAGTATTCCCATTTCACCTATAACTACACCAACATTCCCAAACTTGGTTTAAGGCCCCAGACCAGAAAAACAGCGACATACTATAACGGGGCAGAGCTGAGGTGAACATCCATAGCAGGGACATAGGGTCAGTCGTACCTAAATGAAACGGTGGTGGTGGCTCAATGTTAATGCTCTGGGTCAGTGATCAGAGGGTCAGGGGTTCAAGCTTCACAACAGGCAAGCTACCAGTGTTGGGTCCTTGAGCAAGGCCCTTAACCTCACTTGCTCCAGGGGCATTGCATGTTCTCTCTGACCCCAGCATTCAAATTCATAAGCTGGGATATGCATAACAAAAACATTTCACTATGTGTATGTGATAAATATGATCTGAATTTGAAATGAGCAGAAGCTGCAAATCGCTTTTTTAAGCTAGCACTTCTAACAATCTATTTGCTACCATGATGCCAGGCTATGTCACTATAAAAAAAATAGGTAGAGATAATTTATATTAATGTTACATTCAATAACAATAACAACTCATTGTCCTAAGTAGTAGAAAAATCCCCACATGAATATTACTTCTCTCAGCTGTTTTCGTCTGTCCTTAATTTTAATGTCGACTGTATTGTACAGCAAAAAATAGTAGCTAATGCTACACAACAAAAAACCTTATTAAACACAAAAACACATTATACAACGCCATATATTATAAAAAAAAATAAAAAAATAAATAAAAAAGTTTTGCCAAGTCCATACAAACTTGCTCCTGTATATTTCAATTGTCATGATTGTGCAACAGATTTAATGACAGGTTTCGGTATTTTATGAAAAAGGGCCCAGCAGTTACAGGTTGTTGTTTTATACTGTAGGTTTTTTTTTTTAGGATTCTGTCAGTCACGGACACGATTTCTCCAGCAAATCAGCAATTAAACTCATCCCAGCGTCATGACATCACCCTGATGATTATTATAACGTGTGCGTTTAGTCGATACACAAAAACCAAAAAAAAAAAAAAAAAGACTCAAAACAAAATAAGCACACAGGAATGTAGCAACAAGCATGAACAAGTCCAGTGCTAAGAGAAAGCAAGCACTTCCACATTCTTCACCTTAAAAAATAAGACCAGCTCATAGAGAGCATAGTTTTATCACCACAGATAGATAGATAGATAGATAAATCAATAAATAAATAAGGCTAGTGAACTCATTTGCTGGGTTTTGACATGCAGACATATGCAACACACGACACACACTAGCACAGCAGACTCTGTACCATATTCATTTTTACACAAACCGTCTCACAAGCAGAACCGCTAAAAATGACAAATCAGAAAGCTTGGCACAATTCTCTATTCTGATTGGTCAGAAAGTGTTCATTTCCTATAAAAGCAGCTTAGACAATGGAGCCATGACCAAAGCAAATCACATGTTTATATGAATGCATTTGTTCTAATACATCATAGTTTTCAATGTTAAAAAACAAACAAACAACATAACTTTTATATTGTTGTCCACTTATGACTTACATATCACTTAAACTGAGGTCCACTTATGACGTTTGTGTAAATTTGTTTTACATTCGAAAACATCCAAATCAATAAGTAATAGGTTATTTACTACCCTGGTTTTGAGGCCGCATCGAAGACTTAAAGTAAACGCTCACTGCTATGATTGGTTTAACACCACTTATGCTATTTCCTTATTATATCCTGCACCAATCAGAATTAGTCGTTGATATCCTTCTGTTCAGCGTTCTACATACCGGTAGATACGCACCTTCCAGGAGCTGGTGTTTGCTGGAACTGGTGTCAATAAAAGGCTTTTATCAGTTACAATGACGTTTTCCGTTCTCAAACTAACAGGACATTCTTTTAGTACATTGACTTCTTACATCTTATATTGGCAAAAGTTTATGGACACTTTAACAGCACACCCTGGCAACTAAAAACTACAAGCAACAAAAACTGTTGCCACAAGTTGGAAGCACACAGGTGTCCAGAATGTTTTTGTAAGTTGTAACATTACAATTTCCCTTCACTGGAACTACGAGACCCCAACCCACTTCCAGAATGACAATGCCCCTGTGCACAAAGTTCCTGAGCTCCATGAACAACACATAGTGTGTTATAGTTGGAGTGGAAGAACTCGAGTGTCCTGCACAGAACCCTGACTCTGACTCAACCCCAATGAACACGTTTGGGGATGAACTGGAACACCGACTTCACCCCAGAACCTCCTCATCCTACATAAATGTCTGATCTCATTAATGGTATAAAAACTAAATAAACACATCCCCACAGACACACTCCAAAGTCTAGTGGAAAGTATTTCCAGAAGTGTAAAGGTTCTTATAGGATTGAAAGTGAGACTAAATCTGGAATAGCATGTTGAAAAACATATATGAGTATGATGGTCAGGTGTCCAAACACTTTTGACAATATGGTGTATATACAATGTCAAAAGTAAAAGCTTTTAAAAGCTGTCCCGCTTTAGTTTTTTGCCACCCGGAACAGAGAGAGGGAGAGATTTTGGTAAGACTCATATCCTTTAAATATAAAAGTGAAGCAGAAGATTTGACACAACAATAAACGTCATTAATGACGAAAAAACAACAAAAAAAACAAAACAAACAACAACATTCTTTCATGATCAAGGCTTAAAGAAGTGTAAGCGAATGCAAGTTTAGTACGAATCCAGGTATGGCATAACTGAAAATGAGTAAACTGGCCACAGCATGTACAGATGTGTCTAAAACATCTGTTCGATATGACCCACAAATAAGAGTTGGCCAAGTTATATTGAGATAGACAAAGAATTAGAACTTTCCTGGCTTCCTTTATCAGTATCTTCCGACATCCTTCATCCTGACGTAAACCTGATGAACCGAATCACTTTTCAGTCGAGTCTTTTGATGAGCAACTTAATCAGAATGCACCTAAAAAAAAAGACAGATTGGCTCTTTGACTGCCATTTAAAAACAAAAGGTCATTTTTTTTTTAAATCTATCGCATAACAACATAACGTATCATGTGTTTTTTTTTCTCCGCGATAACCTTGTTAAATGCTAATCAGTTGCTGATGGTAAATAAAAGCACGCCTTATTGTAAAAACACACACATTTATGTGCTACCCTTATCCAACGCGACTTCCATTTGATCTCTGAGCTGTTGAGGGTTAAGGGCCTTTCTCAGGGGCCCAGTATTGGTAGCTTGGCAGTGCTGGGAATTGAACCTCAGTCTTCGGATCAGTAGTCCAACACGTTAACTAACCACTGAGCTATCACTTCCCTCATGCGTGCAACACCTAGTCACCTAGTCACGTGTCACTTTAAATCTGTTTATTGTTTCAGTGCTTAAAACTGTAAAGGAAGTGGACCGTCTTCAGGACCCAGTGTCCTATATGCCTCCTCTACGTCAAAATCAGGACAAGATTTCTGACAGTCCATGTGTATATGGCTGTGGATGCCGGACTTTAATCCAGACATCGAATTATTTTTATGAAGGTTATTAGCAAATTTGGCTTCAGAACTGGAAGTCAAGGGAATCGGTAGATAACTTGTCGAGACGTGAAGGTAATTACGAGTCCCCTTTTTTGGCATTTGGTTACTATGAAGGAAGTCAGCTGCTCTATTTATTGTCACGTAATCGGCGTAAGCCGGAGAAAGCTCAGGGATGGGAAGATCACTTCCTGAAACAAGACTGTAGCAACTGGACTCCATTCTTGATAAATGGTTACTTTTACGAATAAGATTAGTCGGATTTTCTGCTAGTGATCTGAAGTCTATATAGGAATCAGCGACTGAAAGATAACTGGTGGATACATGTTTGTAGCAATAACTCTTTAATTTGGCCACAGTGCTCCTTTTATGGAAAGAATCGTGTGGGTCCAGCGGGTCCACTCCGAGACAGGAGTGTAGTGGAAAGTCACAAGACGTACGGGTCGCACAAACCGACTCTGATCTTTCATAACTGGAATCTAATCTCGGCACAATGTTGTTTTGACAGAAAGCGGAATCCGCAGACGTCTTTTCAAGGACAGGAACTTCTGGACAGCTAGAAGATACACCCTGACAGCACTGTGGCGTTCCCATGACAGCATTCTGATAGCTGAGGTCAATGGTGAGCTCTTCAGAATGTTCTTGAGCGTTTGCTTCTCCGAATGTTTGCTCAGCCCCGAGTAAAACTTGTTTACAGGATTGTTTTCTACTCGTTTTCTGGCTAAACGCCTGGAGATTTGTGTCAAGGAGGTTGTGAGGATGGTGATGAACTGTTAGTCCTCCTATACAGATGGGCTCAAACAGAGCAGGAGAGTCTCCAATTGGCGCGTTATACTAAAAGATGGATAAAGAGAGAGAGAATTAGCATCTTAATCATAGCGTGTGTTCATTTGTTATTTATCAAGAACGTTGGCAATTACATTAACTGTATGTCCGTTTATTGTCTTTAGCGCTTATGCTATACATGGGCATGGGGGCACTGGAGCCTATCACATGGTCATTTACATTTCTAGCAGACGCCCTTATCCAGAGCAACTAACATTTATCTCTTTTTTTTTTTTTTTTTTTTTTAATGCAACTGAGCAGTTGAGGGTGGATGATCTTTTAATCAGCAGTCGGAAACCTTAACCAGTGAGCTACCACTTAATACAGAAGACAATCAACCCTCAAAGTACCCAAATGAACACAACAGAACAAAATCAAACCCGTAACCCTATAGGTGTAAGGCAAACGAATAAATCTTCACTCAATGTGAAGGATTATAATATCTGTGTTAGTATGTAAACTGCCACAAATAAGGACAATAACACTGAGATGATTGACAAATTAGTCCAGAAATCCCTATCGTGATTAGACAAATAGTATGTATTTAAGGTATGTGATCACGTAGGGATGCACAGATACCAGTTTTTAAGGATCGAGTTCGAGTACCAGTATTTTTTTCTGGTACTCGCCGATACAGATAATAACTATATATACAAAGCATATACCTGTTTGTTTGGTTTTTTTTTTGCTGATATGGCAATTTTCCAAGCACGACACATTGACACGAAAGAATATAGGACAGCAATAACCTGCAAAGGGCATAATAACCGAGGGCATAATACAAAAGATCATTGTGTTTGTCATGTGCGTCAGTGTCAGTTCTGTCACTTATGTCCAGCCAAATACTGTCAATTACGTCACGTGAAGTATCGGATTTTGGTCTTGTTGTATTTTTATGAGTGCCTGCATAACGATAACGATAACGGCATCCTGTGCATCCCTATTAACAAGTCATTCATGCTGCTCGCATGGCTGTGACATTTCCAGCTGGGCTCCAACGTTTTTAAGCAATTCTACTAGACAAATGGTGTCTAAGCGGTTTAATTTCAACATCTCACCGCTGTATTTGATAGTCAAATATATTTAGTCTCAGTAAACAAAGGAATGTTACCTGATGTGAAGAGACAGGAAGCCAGGTGGACAGGCCGCTCTTAGATGGATCAGGGACGACGGGATAGACACACTGCTGAATCCTGACAGGAAGCAACACACACACAGAGCACATTCTTAATAAACTAAATGACGTTTCTTCTTTAACCTGTTTAGTAACATATGTCTCCTTTTGGTTTGAGAATTAAACAGGAAAGTTAAGCAAATTTTAGGTGTAAAAACCTGAATATCTAACCCAAGTTATATTGACTTACTCAATAAGCACTCTGATAAATAACTGATTTACCTTTCAGCCTGACTAAAAAAAATAATGATTATCATCAAACTTCCAACGGTGCACAACACTATGGCTATGACCGGTATGTGAACGGTACCTGTACAAACACACACAAACAAAGTCATATCTTTTCACAATGACGCTGGTCAGAGATGTTTGTTTTTTTACATTTTTCATTTAAATCACAACTTGCCTACAGTCACAGTGACCCATGGGCTCTCAGCGCCCCCTGCCAGTGTGTGAGCCTTCACACATATTGTATACTGTCCAGGAGAAAGATCGGTTAGAGGAAACTGCTCAGTGGAGCCATTTGCCACTCGGGCTGCAAAGCAATAATAGAGAACTAATGTTACACACATTTAAAAGTAGGAAATCTACGCATAGCTAGCTACAGGCTATGTTTTCGGTCATGAACATCTACCTGGAATTTGTCTTCAGTTCTGCATGTCAAGGGTTACTTTAGAATGCTGTATAAATAAATATACAAAGATAAAGAAGAATACGTACTTTTTACTTCGCCATTGTATTTATATATAACTGTGTAGTTCTGGATGAACCCACGGAGTTTCTCCAGAGGAACAGGATACCATTTCAGAGTCACAGCGTTGCTTCTTGTCTGTAGCACTTCTAGTTCCGGGCCAGCAGAGGGCGCTGGAAATACCACAAAGCAATGGACGTCTTTTATAGGCAGCATTCATTTCAATCAATCAAAATCAAGAAGCTTTATCGCCGTTACATCATATACAGTTGTTGCAATACACAATGGAACGAAACAACGCTTGTCCATGATTCACCATGATGCTACACAAAACACAACAACAGAGAGTCACATAAGAACATGACAGAACAAACAGCTACCTACAACACAAAGTGCAACAAGTACAGACAGTGCAAAAACAAACAGTACATACAATACGCTACGGGACAGATACATACAACGTACAACATAGAATATACAGCCGACGGTTGTGCAATGTGTAGCAATGTACTAAATAATGATAGCGGTATTTCAGTTAAACTAGCAACAGTAGTTAGTATTTAGTACAGTAAAGTAATTAGTGTAAACAGTAGCAGCATTAAACAGTGGAACAGTAGATGATGTTATGAAACCGTATTAGTGACTTTTTTATTTTAAGTACACAGTATAATATTTGAAGTGGCTGTGCGAGGTAAACTTATGAAACAGGGTTAAAGTGACTGTGTGTGAGTAATTTCCGAGTTCCAGTGGGAGTATTTTGTTCAACAATTTGTGCTACATTATCTCATCTGTGGGATTATACCAGGGGGTCTTGCCATCACTCGATATGCATAAAAATGAGCCTTGGGTGTGCATGAGCCTGTTGCATGCTTACCGGCTGTCCCTGATTGGACGTGTTTTGCTAGGTACTAACTGATTCATATCAGGAACACATCATAAAGCCTGCAGTTGTGCCGATGCTCTGACCCAGTTGTCTAAACACTGGCCTTCTCAAAATCACCTGGATCTTTATACGTTATACTTATGACCAGATAAAAACAGACACTTTAGTATAGAGTGTATATAGGCGACTGTTAACTAAAATATCTTTACGCTTCAAAAGTGCCACTGTAAAAAGATAATCAGTGATTAGTGTGTTATGGCTGATCGATGTACAGTATATGACCTGTGTGAGAGCGCCCTCAAACACAGTATTCTGTCACAAAACAATGAAAGACTATGGTTTGCTTTACACTGTACACTTTGTCTTAGTTTTGGCGTGGGGGGCAAAATAGACAGTTATTATTAGCATCGTGCATTTAATACATAGTGTATATAAAAACGACAATAATCAGCTTTAAAATCATCTAATGCTTAACAATATAACCGATTAATTTTTTATTTTTGTTCTCTAGGATTACTTCTCTCTTTATGTTTAGTCTTTATAATTAGCGCACAAATGCGTTTGGAGTCATAGACATTATGAAGTATCAAAAAAGAGGGAATATAATAAACACGTAGCAAGTTTATAGCTGGAGCGCTACGCTGATGACGTAGCTGTCTGCGCTAACAGGGTGCACGGAGGTATGCAAATACATATATTTACTAGCAGGTAGCACAGCCTAAGACCAAACATTCTGATTGGGCGAAGTTGTTTTGGGGTCCTACGCCTTCCTCAGACGATATAAATACATTTTGAACACTTACTTATAGAGTTCTATCGAGATGTGAAGGGATTTTCAACCAGCAGAACAAACAATGTTTTCTGAACAAAATCTCCGACCGTGCCTTTAACCTCATATATCCTGTCTTGTGTATGTTTTGTGCATGTCTAATACAAACCTCCTTGTCTGGTGAAGGCAATGGCAAATCTTGCTGCTCCGGCCGCGTTATTCCAAAGAACCCGAACAGAAACATTATACGGGATCTCAGGATGCACTCCTTTTAAAACGTACACATAAATAAACAAACATCGATTCAGAGTCATGCTTTTTTTTGACTCGGTGGAAAAACATTTCAGAATTGAATGGCGACTGTATTGTATTACACACCTGTAATAATCAAGCTTGCTTCAGAGCCTTTCAGGATTTTCCAGGACAAACCAGCCGCTGTGGTGTCTGGTATTGGAAACCACTCGACCACAAAGCTGGACTCTGATTGTTTTACGGTTGCTTTCCATTCCACCTTCAACTGGAAGTCATCCAAAGCATTGACGCCGATGCTTTCAGGGGCTGGGAGTGCTAGTTCAAAGACACTTCATTTATCATGCTTTTGAAAATAATTGGTTATACGTATAGCGGTGCAATGAGTTGGCGCTCAAATAAAACTCTTTCATAATCGTTGTTGGTGATGGCAGGATAAACAATTCTAAGGAAATGTCAGGCACTTTTATTTAAGGTAAAATAAGTCGTTTGTCTTGGCACGTTTTCAAAGTGACCCCGAATGGAATTGGTTGGAATGTTGATAAATAAGAACAGATAAATAGATCTAAAAGACAAACGCTTGAATGAGCAGAATGATTTCCCAGCAATGTCAACAATAGAATTATTTCTACTACTTGTGTTATTCCAACTCTTATTAGAATATTATATAATTTGATATTATTATTATATAATTATTATCCTCCTAAACTTCAGCGTTTTGCATTTAGTTTCTAATACATTATAATGCCATTTCAAATCCGATTTAAGAGTAAGTCTACACTGATGAAGTTGGAAAAAACCTTTTCGTTAAAAGTTGAAAAACTTTTTGTTAAAACGTAAATTGCCTACTGCATTCGAGAGTATAAGGTACAAATTGTAGTCCATTTAACTGTCTGTATCACTCTGCTCTTCTGTACAAATCTGTGTAAACTAACAAGTACAATTCAGCAATATAACATTACTACTTTAGCATTGCTTCTGTGAAATTTGTTCTACACATGACATTCTACAGCATAACAACCGTTGATACAGAGTTAAAATATCCGTGGCACAAAATGCAGTGAGCTTAAGAGTCAATACAGACGCTAGTCTTAGCCAGCATAAATATCTGCCCTTCCAACCAATTTACATTGAGGGTACAAACTAATTTTTGCTCAGCTACATGTGTCTGGGGCACGTACGCAGCCGGCCCATTTTTTTTGCATAAGGGACACAAACAACAACAAAGCAAAAGTTGTAGTTTGGTTAACGTGCTGATTGAAGGGTCATGAGTTCAAATTCCAGGACCACCAGGCTGCCCCTGCTGAGCCTATGAGCACGGCCATTTAAGCAGCTAGCAACTGCCAAATGCTATGCATTTTCCGAAATGGAACATCGGTCAAATGAAGACTTTTCAAGGGCTTGCAAACACCCTGAATGGAACACAAATTTCCACCAACAGCATTTCGTTATCCAGAATTAAGCAGAAAAATCATGTTAAAATCATGTTACCATATAAAGAAGCCTTCCCTATGACTCACCTGCGTCCACGTCTCCAGGTATGTATATGTGCGCTGCTGGCGACGTCCCAGCCGAGTTGGACACGGTCAGGTTGCAATTGCAGGCGTGAGCAGACACCGAAAGGATGCAGGAAGTGCTGTACGAATCCAGATGAACACAGTCCCAGTAGGATGAGTCCAGCTCATTCCAGCACCATGCGGCATAGCGCAGGATTATGCCATTAGCGTGCAGCCACCGGAGAGGCTGAAACAGTGGAGAAATTAGCTGCACATGGTAATGTTTACTTAATCACTCGGATTTGTTGCACAGCTCTCGTTTCTGTAAACACTGCCAGACCAAAACCAAACATCTAATGTGTGGGTACGTTCAACCACACTTCTCACACTTAGCAAACTGAAAAACTCAATCGAACACTGTACTGTATATGTATACTGATATTAATGCCTGTCTTTAAAAAAAAACAAAAAATAAAAACACCTAATCAACACAGAATAATTCACTTTTAAACTACAGGTATACACTGTATATTATTAATATATATATATATATATATATACATACACACATATATACACACATATATACACACATATATACACACATATATACACACACACACACAGTATATATATATACACATACGCATATACAGTATATATATATACACACACACATATACAGTATATATATATATACACACACACACACACACATACAGTATATATATATACACACACA
>JAOUQX010000018.1:3600948-3618832 GCA_028566295.1 Liobagrus marginatus | reverse complement strand
ACCCTTAACCTCACTTGCTCCAGGGGCGCCGTTTGTTCTGGCTGACCCTGCGCTCTGACCCCAGCGTATTCTGACAGCTATGTGGAAAATAAAACATTTCACTGTGTGTATGTGACAAATGGGATCTGAAAATGTCAGTCATCATTCAGATCTTCAATTATTAAATGAAAGTTTTTACAGATGCTTAATCTATTATATTTCCTTATGTCAATGATTTCTATTTTATTTGTTGTAAACAAATTTGACCTTGATTGATTGGATGAGTATCAGTTTCAGTGCGTTTGTACTCTTTCCATCGCGTCACGAGTCTATCTACATGAGTCTGCATCGATAATATATGCCCATGCCTAATTCGTAAAGTGTAAACGGTAAGTTTTATCCATTCTGTTGCTTGTTACTGTGTAAGTTTCTAAATCAACTCGGTGTGTTCAGCTATCTGACAAGTGGCTTGTGACTTTAACTAGGAGAACTACTTTAGACCCAAGACATAGCTCATGACTCATGACTACATAAATAAAAGTGGTTTCATATTTGAAAAGTGATTTTCAGATTTTTAGTCATTGATTTATTTAGGATTTTTTTTAGAACTGTCATATTCAATTAATATTTCAAGTTTAAAAACTGACCCTTATATTAAAAATAAAACACGTTGCCCAGATGGACTAATATGTTGTTTTCAGACCAATCAACTAAGAAATCAACTAGTTTAACTACTGTATATTAAACGTGCTGTTTCATTGCTGGTCAAGTGAGAAGTCATCATAAGGCGATTCTACCTTTGACCGGCAGATGGCAGTAAAACACAAGACGCCTATGATGAGCTTCACTCAGGTTTCCAGTCCGAATGGCTTTTCACATAACGCTACACAAAGAGGTGAAAATCTATAGTTTGTTCATTTATGTACTGTTTAATTAGTAGTACATAAATTACAACAGGTTTATTCCTGCGTTAGCCAAAAGAAGTTTCCCAGTAAAACATGTGTAAGGTTACCTAGAGTTAAACTTGTGAAATTCCGCCGGTGTTTGCAAATAAACATACATTTGAACTCAGCCACTGTGTTACCTCTCTTTTCTTTTTAAAATGTATAGTAGATAATGTTGTATGGCCTACCTGTAAGTTAATAATCTGTTTCTTTGCTTGCTTGCTTGTTTGTTTGTGTTTTTGCTCAAGCTAACGGTGAGTTTCCGGGTTACTATGGTAACAACGTGGCACGCGCGGAGGAAGTGAAATGAACTGTTATATTTTTTATAACAGTAATCACAATAATAACAACAATAAGAATAATACAGCAGATAATTCAGTAACCCAAATACTGCAGCCAAATCTGCACTGTAATGCTATTATTGATTAGAGTCGTGATATTTATGTTTATAAAAATGAATTACTTCTTATTTATAGTAAGTGGCACAATTAGTGAATCTAATATAAATATCCTTTACACTTCTTATTTAATAAACTATTTCATAGCGATTATACTTTCACTGTAATCTAAACAAAGATCTAATCATCTAATTGATCAGTATTAGGTAATAAGTAAACAGCATGCTGGTCACGTGATCAGATTGAATACCGTAAGTATTATGTTGGCAAAAAATATTCAGCAAGAGTATGTATAAGTGATGAGGAATAATAAACCATGATTGTTAGCGTGGGCCGATGTCCACAGGGGCTTTCTTGTGGTCTGCAATTTGAGAGGTATGACTGGGTGGTAGGGGTGATGGTCCCAGGAAAGAGGGCAGGGGGTTTCCCCAAAAGCTGTAGTCTTTGACTTTGATCAAGGACCCAATGAAATGTGAAACTTTACCCAAGCCACAAGGTCAAAATTCTTAAGCAAAGAGTTGAACAGTTGGTCTTTGGGAGTCTGTTGTTCATTATTAAGAGTTATTTCGTGCTTTCTTTTTTTGTTCTTATACAGTACTGCAAATTGTGATGTATTTATGTATCTAATCTTTCTAGACTGTTATAGTGGCCTTCAGATATGGAAAGAATTTTAACACCCTTTACGCAAATAATTCTGAACTAAAAATCAGGCAAGTGATCCCTTACAAAAATACGTTTCTTTAAGTGTACTGATAGTATACTTATTTTAAAGAAGAAAAAAAATAGAATAAGAACGCTTTTAAGGATAGTTTACCTGATATAGACTGATCAAGCATATACAGTAAAACTATGCTTAAGTATATTTGGCTTATACTGTCGAAGGGTTGGCATATATTTGTTAAACAAAATGTAAGAAATCAATGAAAAAAAATAGAATTACTTTTTACTTGAACACAAAAAAAATACTCTTATACTTCGATGAACTAAAAAGTAGACTAGTACAACATAACTAGCGCACTAACAGACAGGTGCTGATTTGTTGATCATAGAAATTGGGCTTAAGTCAAAATGATTGGTTAATTGGAAATACGCAGTAATGAAAAGGATTATTGGGGTTCCTATTAGAAAAGTACTTTAGAAGCGATGTGATTAGAAGCATCACCATCAGATAATTATTGTTTTGTTTTTTTTATTGAGACTTGAGAATGCATTGAATGGTAAATCTTTAACATCAATATCTCGTGTAGGTTATAACAATTAAAAAAACAACAATTATTTTTTTTTTTTAAAGATTGATGACTAGAAGGCATGATTGCTACTATTGGCATAGTAACTACAAAAGCTTCTATGGGTATTTTGGAGTTTTCGGTGACCCGTCCCTGATGAAATGTTTCAGTGCTTTTTGCTTCACTGCATTCTACATTTCACAGCTGCTCTCTTGCAGTAGGCAGCCAACACACACAGGAACGTATACAACCACACCCATGCTTTAGCATATCTCTAACGACCAGCCTCCATGACGCAGCACGGGGATTTTGAATCCGATTATATTATCATTCGCAATTTTGATGATCATGACTAGGATGCCACTTTCTAAATTTTATTTACAATTTTTTTTTTAAACAATCAAAAACAATTTCGGTAGTGGGGAAGGCAGGGAGTGCAGGCGTTTCTCTACAGCGTGTTAAATCCTCCCACTTCTCTCTTTCGCTCATACACACCCTGTTAGCTCAGCCCATGGAGTCAGGCACACATGGGAGTCATGACCTATTTTTCCGGATGCATTCCTTGCAGCTTTGCATGAACACTCTTTGCGCTTTAAAAGAAACAAAGCAATAAAATAGTCATGATCACATGAAAAAAACCCTAGCACAGCATTACATTCAATCCTGGGTGTGATCCTGAAAAAACAATAACGCAGTGTTTCTTTGTGAGACACAAAAAAAAAAAAAAAAAAAAAAAAAAGGTTACTTTATTTAAAAAGATTCAAATTACAGAAGGTCAGTAAAAGTAGTCGTCATAACCAAACACACCTACAGTGTAGTTCTCTATTACACTCTGCAACAGAGTGGATCTTCGTGATAAAGCGAGCATGTGGCATAAATCAAATAGCTTAAAGGTATATGCCAGTGTTTTTCTTTTTTATTACTTAATCTTGTACTGCATGTGTAGTCTATATGCAAATAATATACACCAGCCAATAACTTGCTCTTATGGAGGCAGGAATCATTTTCACAGGAGAAATGTCTAATACACTGCTTTTGGGGGAAGTGTTAAATAAACCAAAACAGCTTCTTAATGTATAAATGGTGGATAAACGTTCATCAAAAGAACTTTGGTATTGTTACTGTTTGTGTGTTAGGGTTGCTGTGTATATGGTAAACCTTTAAATTATATTGTATTAATGTACATAAATTCAACGGCTGCCCTTAGAACTTTATTCTATCAAAGTTCTAAGTAAACAAATCTTACGTTTGTGCCTATAATGCTTGCGTATAATAATGGGACGTATTCTATACATGCAGGCCACAGATTAAGGTAAAAGAAACACTGATTTATTCCCTTACCAAGCTGTGAGGTCTTGTGTGATTGATTTGTGATTGAAAAATCTCGGTTAATGAGATATGCTAGATATATTAGTGAAATATTCAACGTCTACAAAGGATTTCAGCCTGAACTGATTTGGACGCAAAACCTAACCAAAAACACACACAAAAAAAAAAAATCCATGAAAAGTAGGCTTCAGATTGTATCCTATGGTTATTAAACACAACCAAAGCTTAATATCACCCAATGGGAAACGGTGTCGGGTAATTAGGAGTACCAAACCTATCTAGAATGGTGTATTTGTACGCAAAATGAATCCCTTCAGATTTGTTTTTATTGCTCCCATTTAAAAGGAAAATGACTTCAAATGTAAAGCGTACAATTTCAACCACGGTAGCGTTATTGGTGCTCGCGTGTTCAGTAGTTTCAAACAGTGGAGGTGTGATCTTTGGAACTGTGAACCGTCTACGACGTGCAGCTCTGTGAAAATGGCGGCATCCTGCCATGTAACCTGCTAAAAAGCATCTAAAAAAACCAGAAGAATTGCTTTTTGACAGAGGACGTGCGCAAACGAGCGCTTCTCAACTCGGGCGAGGTGAAGGTTTCTTTCGAAATGTTCACCTTTCGTCAGTCTTGCGCCCGAGTCGTTGACGCCTCCACGTGCTCGGCTGTTCCAGGGGGAAAACATTCCATACGTTCCACAGCTGTTGCCTGGTTTCCGTTAACAGTACGTCCTATTAACCCATTTTAAGACACCACAGGGGCTGCAAAAACTCTAAATTTAGACAAATACAATATTGGAATTCATACATTAAAAGATAAGCAAGTTGATATTGCCAAGGAAAATGTATGTCTGTATCTTCTATGACAGTGAAGCATCAACGCTACTTTTCCAAAGTGTTCGGTACTCATCGTTACGAATACTGACGTGTTTAGCCATTAAGAGCATTATAGAACATTATTTCGGTTGCTGCTTTATACAACTTCACTCTTAGCATTGAGTTATGGATATGGCGCTTAGACTCCACTATAGAGTATGATGCTGGCCTGCGTACACAGAGCGGCATCAGCGAGTGCGCTTATAAAAACGCTGTCAAATAAAACTTGCTACAATGCCCTGTGGCAAAACTTCAACATCTTTTCGCATTGCAACGGAACCTGTTGCTCCAAAGTACTGTTCAGACGCAATGTTTAATCAAACTACTTGTATTCAGTAAATATATTAGAGGACCTTCATTTGTCCATCCGTTTTGCTTTGTTGCTTGCGAAATACTTCGGTACTGCTTTTGTTTGAAAAGCTAAGCATCATAGCGTCACATGGTATCAGAGCACTTACAGGTTCAAGTATCAGTATTAATGCATCCTTACAGTCACCTTAATGTTCATTGATCAGGTTATGCTTTTACCTACAGCAAGACTAGGGAAGGTACAGCCTTCCAGAGAGCTACAGCTTTGAGTGTGTGTAGGATACGCTACGTTCAGTGTGTCAGTCTAGAACTGGGGTTTCGTGTCCATACTGCCAGCATTTATGCAACTCTAGTGTTTTAGTGTTGAGGCTGTTGCAAAACAAGCCTTATAAAGTACTTCACGTGAAAGCAAGCAACGGACTGTACACGGAAGTCGTTCTATAAAACAGTTTGTGCAAGTCACATCATGCGCTTAGAAACGAGCGTGTAGTGTTACTGTAAGGAAATAACCTACGGCATCGTTTCAGCCCTGCTATCAATATCGGTTTTGATGGCATCCCTCAGATAAGTGACACTCCAAACAAATTCAAGCCAGTTCATTGGCAGCTATTATTAAAATCTACACACAAAACTACGCACTTCAACAAATAAGTACTACTAAGCACTACTGCAAACCGACCGAACGATTAGACCCTGAGTGTATCAACAAGTGAGTGAGGGTGTGTACGTGTGCGCCTTAAGCACAAAGAAGTCCAGGCCTTTTCGTGTGTGAACGGGTGGAACAGCGTGTAAGCTGTACATGTTCTCAGAGGGTCTGGACCACAACAGGGAAAAGCAAAGAAAGGTGTTCTGCACCGCGGATCGGTAGCTTGTGGGTGCTGTAGTAGTGGATGACCTCTGGAATTGTGTCGAACGGGGGACTGTTCTCGCCAAGGATGTACTTCCCGTCACGCGACTGAGAAAACTTCATATGCATGAAGCCATGACAGCTCCTGAGGGGAAGAAAACACCACACCCACTAGTGAATAATTAAACAGCAAACACAAAAACAGATGGAGGAGAGAGACAGAGAGAGCAGGAATTAAATAACAATGAGGAACAGATGCCGCGCTGACAAAACTTTCGCCTCGAAAGCATATCTCTATAAATAATTTGTATGGAATTTGCCTGCAGTTATAAGCAATGAGTTCAGGTGGAACGCACTGATGAAGAAACACAAACGTGTGCAAACACGCCGGCGTTAGATAAACGAAGAAAACAGTCGACGGACGTTTAAGCAAATAGTTGGCAGAAATAGGACGGGTGCTTCTCGGTGTTGGCTCTCCAGACGAGAAGCTTTACAGGAGCTTTATTCGTCTGCTGGCGTGTTGGAGAGGCTGCAGGAGGTGGGGGGGGGGGAGAAGACAAAAGCAAGGTCAAAAGGAGGAAAAAGGAGGCTGGGTGAACGAAGGCAAGCGATAGACAGAAAAAATGGCCAACGCTAATGATTTTATACACTTAATACCGCTGGTTTGTGCAGGGGGGTCATACAACTGCTTTTCATTCCATGGACTAAACTGATGGTTTTATTTTGCATGGCAACCAGACATTGAAAATAACGTTACCGCTGTGACAGATTTGATTAATTAAGGCCGTGAACACAGAGAGTAAGCTTTAAAGTAATGTGGATATTGGATGTCGTGGTAAAAATATATTCCCTTGAAGAAACATTTGTAAAAACAAACAATGTATATTATATGGACGCTCCGATCAGGACTTTTGCCGCCGATACCGAGTACCGATGTCTTGTCATGGTGATCGACCGATACCGATCACGATTCTGATGCGCCAAGCTTTATATAACTGATTACCTTTATTCAGATAAAGTAATACTATAGGCATTGGCTTGGTTATTTATTTATTTTTTGTTACATTGTTTACAGTAACGATGTAATATACCGTAATATAGCTATTGTCTTAACAGAGTACTAAATAATCACACACATGAGTCATTGAACGTGTTAATATGCCTTTAAAATGGGGTTCATGTTGCCTGTGTATGCACACTATGCATATCAGGATCCCTAATATAAGACCAAAATAAATACTAACAAAGATCGGTTCGTGAGATTTTAGTTAGATAGAAGTTTAGTGAGAACCGGTCTAGACATTAAATGTGATTATTGGCCGATTGATCGGAGCATCCGGAGTATCTTATGATTTTCATTTGCTGCTGCTCTTTACACAAACAATCCTGTGATATTATTAGGCTAAGAGCAGGTCATACAGCAGTTGAGGCATAGAAAGCCCAACATTGTCATGACTGGCACGAGACACAGCCAGTAAGGACGGACAGAAGGGCTGAGAGAAATTGAGACTTTAGGCTGTTAATTCTCATCATACAAACGTATATCTATATAAAACCGGGTTCTTTCAGGTGAACGGAATCATGTGAGTCAAACAGCACTGCATTACCTTACTGGTATCAGTACTTTATTAACATACAACAATAACTAGAGTGCATCAATCGAAGCGCATGCAATTTCATACTTAGATTGAAAAGATAATCGCTAAACTGACACATGGACGACAGTTCCTCCATGTTCAGCCCTCAACAAACTACACCAGGTGATTTTGTACGATTATGAAAAGTAGTACATAATAGTAATCAGTTATAGACCAGAAATAATGGCACAGCTCGACAGAACCGCGCTCCAAGCGTCATTTTTCTAACCGGCTACCTTCAACAACTGTCAGTCTGTATAGTCAATAATATGCGTCATGGGAAAACTGCCATGTGTTGGTCCAAATGCTAAATTAGATCCACCGAGCTGTTCCACATAAAATCGTATGATCCCACTGAATTAGCCTGTATAGAGTCCACAGAACCTCTGAGGAACCTGAGCAGCTTTGAAGACATGCCAAAATGGCACATTAATGCAGAACGCAATAAAGAACAAAGCACGGTTTAGGATGAAAGGGCTCCAGATGCTGTTTACTGCTTTGTGAACATCTGTGCAGGATTAACTGTTGATTTATCAGATATGTGTTGATTAACAAAGAATAACAACAGGGGTCTAAGACTTCATGAGTGAATCAGTAGAGCAACAGAGCAAGAAGCGCGACAGGCTACACGATTACCGTGAGCACATTCGCCCACCGAGTGGAAACATGAGCATGTAACTTTAGCAAATAATAGGCTTTATTTATATCAGGAGATAAATGAGCAAGGAGCAAGTATTACTGTGGTACGAGACAGATACATGCAAAGATGTATGCTATCGAAGGTAAGTGATTATAAAAAAAAAAAAAAGGTTACATAGTACCTGAGGGAGAGAGAGTAGTCGTTTCTGCTTGTCTGACTGTTCCTCACCAGGTAGCTGCACTCTTTACACAGTGTCAGCAGACTCTCAGCTTCAGAGCGCGTCAATGCACCGTGGTACCACCTTCAACACACACATGTCTTTTTCAGCCTTTTCCATATATTACTGTGTAATTCTGTTACAAAGGCAACCCTATTGAATAAAACATTGTTCCTGAAATTACTGTAGTCTATAGTCTCATATATACACTTATATATCAGGCATAACATTATGACCACCTTGCCAATATCGCATTCCTAATTTTGTGGGGCAGGGGGTGGGGGTTGCTGCTGCTAAAACAGGACTGATCTGTCGAGGCATGGACTCCACTAGACCCCTGAAGGTGTGTATGTGGTATCTGTTACCAAGATGTTAGCAGCAGATCCTTTAAGTCGTGTAAGTTGCGAGTTGGAGCTCCTTCACTCCCCACGTACATCAATGAGACTTAACCGCCCGCGACCCTGTCACCGGTTCACCACTGTTCCTTACTTGGACCACGTTAGATAGATACTGACTACTGCAGACTGGGACACCCTACAAGAGCTGCAGTTTTGGAGATGCTCTGACCCAGTCGTCTTGACATCACAATTTGCTAGCAGTAATATATCCCATCCACAAACACTGATTAAGAGATAATCAGTGTTATTCACTTAACTGGTGAATGCTCATAATGTTTTGCGTGATAAGTGTATATACACATATATATATATATATATAGTTTTTTTTAAATCACCCAAAAACAGCAATATAAACAAACTTACTGAATGACCAGTTGGACAAATGAGCATCGCTAATCTAAGCATTTCTTTCTTGTTAAACAGTGTGTTGTGAATGGTAAAACATGGAATTAGCATAATTAATTATCAACAGTAACGCTGAAGCCTAGTACAGATGAATGAATAATTAAATAATTACTAGTGCTTGATTAGCATGCAATGTACTCTCATGACTACATAAAGCACGCGTTCAATTTCCATGGGAGGGGAAAAAAGAGAAACCAAACAGTTGTAATGCATACACTTGCTGATCCAGAGCTAATTTGGGGTCCACCCTCTCCCCCAGAATTTTGTGGAGGTCGGTGTGTTTGCGCAGACTGGTGGCCTTGCTAGATGGAGGACTTGTTTTCAATGTTCCGGTTCTCCTGTGCTGGGCTGTGTGCGGCAATGTGGAGCGTTCCCAATCGCCACCATCAAACTGTACTGTAAACATTCAGACAACAACCACCACCATGATCAGCAAAATCATTGAAAAAAATCTAACGTTAAGGAAGAATCTAAAGTTAGGCAGCAATTTCAACCGTAAAAACAAAGACCAAAGTGAAGACCTGATGAAAGCTAGAACGAAGACTACACTGCATCTTATAATAGGAGCAATCAAGACTAATGAACACTATTACTTTGATGGATGATGAGATCATCCCTCACACTCTCTCTCTCAGTATGGCCGTTTGCTCGTCCTCAGGGCTATTTCAGTTCAGTTCATTTATCCTGACAGTCTAATTCAATCTGCGTTTTACTTCTAAAATCCTTCCTGCCCTTATTTGCCTCATCTCTCGCTCCCTTTCCCTCCCTCCACATTTTCCATTCTCTAGAAGTTTTATAAACAATGGCTTGTTTATTTATAAAAATATAAAGCATTTGATCTTCCTCTACTTGCTGATAAAACACTAAAATACCCGTTACGCATGCATTTTTTGATGAAACTGAATAACGCACAGCCCAGCCACCCAATGTTAAGATATATAAATATATGATTAAGTATTGTGTTGTGTTTACATATTACTCCAAGAAATAGAGCACTTTATTGCATTTAACTCGCTGAGCATCCACAGTCCAAAGTCCTTAAACAAGTCTCTTCCTTATCCGGCGGTGACTCATGGCCCTGGAGGACTATCAGACTGATGTAACCCTGATCTGACTGCACCTGCTTACTGAGTGTAGAAGGTGCAGTCAGTAAGTAGGTGGTTATATATCCCACACGCAAATGGTAACATATCCCACCCACTAACAGCAATATATCCCACACCCAAATGGTTATACATCCCACCCACTAACCCGCTAGCTAATGGTAACATTTGGGTGTGGGATATATTACTGTTAGGGGGTGGGATATGTTACCATTAGCGTGTGGGATATATAACCACCTGTTTACTGAGTGTACAAGACCATGCATGGTACCAATTCAAATCAATTTTAATTCTAAAGGTCTTTTTACAATAGGCATTGCTCCAAAGCAGCTTTACAGAAGATAAGTAACTGTATCTGACCATGTGTCAGATGATCTTATTAGCCCCGGTTATGTTTTGACATGATATTGGCACACTTCCTTTTGCTGCATCACTCTGTTACTACATTACTTAGGAAAAGTAAACATCAAAAGATTTAATTACAAAATTGTTGCCTTGATTTTCACAGTACTGGCAATTTACCAACTGATAACAGAACGTTCAAAAGTAGTGTTCTGTGATGGGAAAATGGAGAGACAAACCCAGGATAGAGACGAGATGCTAAGATCATACTGGGTTTTAATTTACAGCTCTGGGCTCACCAGCTAACGCCTTGGAGATGTTTTCCTTCTTCCACTCCCAGGGCTGGTCATACTCATCCGCAGGCCTTTCGTCGTCCCGGGGCAATCGGCTCTCCCTCTCATCGTCATGGAGACCGGTCCTGTAGTTTCCGCGTTCTTCATACGGACTGTCGTAGAGCTGCGGGCTTCCGCAGGAGATGGTGTGACCGTGCTCCAAGCCATGCTGCAGCTCTGCAGGGAAACATAACCAAGAGCCAAAAAACATCACCATAAAAGATATTGGCTGACGATTTTATTTAATGTTTTAGCACTTGTGATTTAAGGCCAATATACTATATTCACGCACAACCAAGAAACAGTTTCGTGATCAAATATGTAAAAAATATAACAAAACAAAAAACGAATCTTTATTTTACTGATTTTGTAGAGAATCAGCAAAATAAACCCTAGTTAACCTCAAATTTACAACTGGAATTCAATTATATTCCCTTCATTTATCCAAGTTTGCAAAAAAAAAAAAAATTCAACCTGGAAAAAAGAATTACTTTGACAATTGCATTAATGGTGTAAAAAGCTCTTAATGCACAATTCAAACGGTCACTTCCAATTAAGGTACCCAGTGTTCTCGTACCTCGGGTCCTCCTACAGCACTTCCCAGTCTTTCCTGATCAAGTGCTTTTTTAAGTAATGCCTTTCAGTGCTTTAAATTGCTCCCAGTGTCCCTCTCTTTACTCCCTATATAGTGTATAAACCTTAAAAGCAGGCATAATGAAAGTCGCCTACCAGTAATGACTCTCTGGGCTTCGAATGGTTCCATGTAGCTGCTGCTGTTTTCTACGGAACCGGACTCCCAGCCAAGATGAGCTCGTGGGTCTGGACGAGCATCAAATGGGTCTGAATAATCGGTGTCCCCCACCGCTGGAGCTGATGGAACAACCTGGGGGATGAAAGAGGCAGAGAGAGAGAGAGAGAGATTATGCACTGTCTGTGGACAAAAGATTGATGCAAGAACAGAAGACTAGGGGGGGGTGGGGGTTAAGTGCTGCCTCAGGATAGATGATCAGCACAAAAGGTAAAAAAAAAATAAAAAATGCCTTGGTACATATACTACTAGGAATGCAATAGCGCTGTTAAGCACAGCTTACTAACAAAAGAAAAGAGAAGAGAAGAGACATTAATCAGTGGCAGTGCGGAATGCTGATGTGCTGAGCCACTGTTGACTTTCGCATGATTAATGCTCCATGGGATTTACAAGCTCTTTTTGTGCCCAAGCTTTGTTTTGAACGTCTTCAGGGCCAGTTTTTACTCCTTTTGAATATATTTGTTGAATGTATTGTATTGTATTTGAATTTGTTCATCTGTGCCTGTGTTTAAAGCATGCGTTTTAAACACAGACACAGAAGAACAAATTAGCCAATTTTTAGAGCATAAACCAGCCAGTAAAAATTCTGCCATTCAATTTAAATATCAATGAATTCCCATTTTTGTTCTTTTGGAATTTTTTCATTGCCCTGATTAGACCATGGTGGTGGTAACGTCATGTTGTGGGGATCATTTTTGCTATCAGGGACTAGGAAACAGTTTGGGGAAAATTGATGTTACCAAATAGAGAGCAGTCCTAGAAGAAACCCTGTTTCAGTCTGAGAGAGTTGGGACTAGGCCAGAGGTTCACGTTCCACTAAACAGCAACCATAACACTAGCAGGGGGTGAGGACTCATTCCCCTTGACCTCTGAAGTAGAAATTCCATGGTGGGAGGGTAAGGGGAGGACTATATTCAAATAAAGCATAAGCATCAACCTGTCTTGGTTATGCTGACTTTAAAACGGCAATAATTCAGGTCAACTTTATATTGAAGTCAACTTGTCTAACTAGGTATAAATTATTATAAATTACACTGCCTTTAAGCTGATATATAAGGGGGGGGGGGGGATTGCAGTAAAGGAAAGGAACAGCTTGTGAAATAAAAAATAAATAACCCCGTCAGCTTTTATATATCAATACATATACATGGGGTAGTAGTAGCTCAGTGGTTATGGTGTTGGACTGCATATCAGAAGGTGACTTGTTCAATTCCCAGCCCCAACAAGCTGCCAGTTGGATATAAATATAGAGAGTCTTAATAGATATCAAGTCACTCTGGATAGGAGGGTCTGCAAAATGGCAGAAATTAGAAAGTAGAAATTAAATAAATAAATAATAAAAACCAAACAGCTAAATAAATAAATAAAAATGGATGGGCATGTATAAATAACCTTCACAAAGAAACTTGTTAGAGCTAGATACTAACCATGGGTCACACATACAATATGGTCAGATTTACACCCAAAATATAAACTGGACGTTTTGAAATAAATGCATACTGTTCCTTTTCGGAATCATACAGAGCTTGAAGTCATCACAACCAGTTGGAAATCTAAGCAGGAAATGCAGTTTAAATGGGTAGGAAACAAAATGTCTTAGAAATCAGCATAAAAAAGACCATAGTGGTGTAGTAGAGATGCTTTTCATGAGCAAGAGGACAAATACAAAGCAATCCTAAAAGAAAACCTGTCCCAGTGTGAGGCCACAATCCCCACAGGACTTAAATGGCTCCTTTAGTGTAGGTGTTTAAACTGGAGATCCCGAATGACCGGGGTTTAATCATGCCATACTGGTCAACACAAGCTTTATAGAAGCTTTTGTTTTGGGGGAACCTCAAAGCTTTACTTAAAGAAATGATGATCAAACCAGTAGTGGCAGAGGAGGACACAAAGGATAAATGTTTTCATAGGCAAAAATGTTTCTAGTGCCTTATCGCTCACAGCAAGAGGCAAAATAAGGCTCAAAGGATGAGCTTGCTTTGTTAGTTTAGCACTAGGGAGAACAAAAATGTGGACATGAATGGGAAGAGTCATGGCTGTATTATGGAAGTGCAAGTCAGGAACTGGTCCAGGAATCGTAGTGCTTGTTTAGTTAAGAACCCTTTAATTGTCCTAAAGCGTCGGAAGGCTTGTTTGAAGTGCGCCTCAAGATTCTCATGCGGACTGTAAAAACTCTCTACTTCCCTTATCTGCATAAACAAGCAATTTTGGGTTGCCTAAAATACATGATTTAAGCAAAATTCAGAAAGGATACTTTTGCTAGTACAGGACCCAGGAAAGTTATAGCGCTCAACACTGTTTTATGATGAAGTTAAAGTTAATGGGGAATAGACAAACATTAAGTGTGTCTCAAGCAGAAATCCCAATTCAAAGCATTGTCGTTTGAGCAGCCCAGTGCGACAATAATAAAAGCTCTGACTAAACAATAATCTTTAGGGTTGCAGCCAGACACAACACGGACTGAGCTACCACAATCAGAGAAAGTGTACGGCTGCAGAATTTTGCATCGCTTCTGTTATGAAGCACCTGTTAAAGTTCATGACAAAAGTAATTTATATCCTGCATTAAGGCTGTGCTTCAACAGCTCTAGCGCACTTCCATTAGGCTACATCTTCCATTAGGCTGATGTATACTTATAGCCCAAGCGGTTTTTCACTGTGGAAACTTTCAAAGCCCCCGCGTTCCCTAAAAGGCTGCGTAAGGTCAGCCCGAACATTATGTCAAGTAAGAAAATGAGGACATACAGGGACATGAGGCTCCTCGAATGAGACGATGCCCAGTGGGACCTTACAGCGGTTGAATTCCTGAGATTCCACTTTAATCAGTCTGTGCTTAGGAGAAACGATCTTGACCTCCATGCCATTCGAAAGAATCGTTCCGAATGCAGGAAACGGGTCAGAGGTCCCAGAGACATTAATTGCTCGGTTCGAGGATTCATACGGGTCTTCAAAGTCCAGCTCCTTCTGCGCTCGGTACGCACGAAGAATCTCGCTCTCTGTGTAATCGGGCTTGGGGGGCTGCGGCGGTCCTTTCCTGCTGCCAAAATTTAAGTAATCTTTCAACCACTTTGCCATGGGTCTGTGCAGAGAGAGAGAGAGAGAGAGAGAGAGAGAGAGAGAGAGAGAGAGAGAGAGACAAACTTTCTAGTTTATTCTGCTATGCATACTTATGTTGAAATTGTGGGGATATGTCCAGATAAAGTCTTGGAAAATTGTGTGTGAATGAATAAAATGAAGAAAGAGGGCTGGCACTACTTTGAAAATGATTAATCTTCATATGTCCTAGCGCATTTTATTTCGTATACGCCAAATACATTTACTAAAGCTAATAATGCATTTTATTTATTAAGTGTCAGTTTCTGACTGATTACTTATATTGCATTTACGATCAGTGTTGTGAAATAACCACCGAACAACCACCAACACTCAAGATTCCTTTCAAAAAGGGTTGAATAAACGTCTTCTGTGGAAACTTGGCATATTAAAATATATTTTTCCTAACTTACATTTACAGCATTTGGCACACGCGCTTATCCATAACGACTTAGGTTAAAGGGCCTTGCTCATGGGCCCAGCAGTGGTAGCTTGGCTGTGCTGGGAACCGAACCCAAGTCTTCAGATAGGCAGTCCAACACCTTAACCACAGAGTAACCACTTCCAAATTATTTGACAAGTGTTGACTATACAGGAACTCTGTGTGTTGTTTTAATATAAACATGATCAAATGAAAACAAAGGCATTGAGTGTATACATCTTGTAGCCTGAACCTATTGACATATCTGTTATATAAAGGAATAAACCATAATGGAACTGTTAGAGGAAAATAATCATTACCAGGGTGTGAAATGAATTCTTGTCCAACAGCAGCTCCATTATTTAAGTTTGACTTAATCTTGTCAAACAACTGCGATTAAAGAAAATGAATAGACATCATCTGACCAATCAGAATCGAGCATTCAACAGCGCTGTGGCAGAAATTTGCATAAAAACACAGCGTGAAAATTTAACGCGCAGGTCGAGTCAGAGAGCACCGACATTTTTTTGGTGTGTAATGTGTTGTGTAATTCTGTGCTGATAAAGACCGACGAATATATTAGTTTTCAATAATAATAAACAAAAAGAAAAAAACCCAACAATCCGAGAAGCGCACACATATATATCCCCCACAATAGCACGAGGTTCATAAATATAGGCATTACGCAGTTCTTACATGGTTTGGTGATAGTGTGTAAATCAACAACAATAAGCGCACTGTACATTAAGGATTGTACCTTTAATGTGTCCGATTCATCGATGCCTCAAAACATTTACATTACACTCCGTCAGTTTGTGCTGGTCTGTAAAATGAAAACAAAATACAAGCATAAACTCAGCAAACTATATTGACTAAATCCCATGAAGGACTACGCCTCCAAAGCTCAACCCAATCCTAGCCATTCTTTTCATATCGCTATGTGCTTTTACCCTCTCCCTTAACTATGCATTCCTTACTTTTTTAACTAGTCTTCACTCTTCATGAACTGCTTAAAGAAATTCCTACTCAATCCAGCAGAAAGTTTCTCGTGCAGTGTTATTAACGCTGCTAGTTTGCTAGGCTAGTCAAAACGACTTACACGTACCGTTAAACACCACCCTTACCTGTGAATAACAATAATACCCAGGATTGTGAAATCAAACTCTTCATTCGCATTTTTAACCATTTATAGAGAAATAACTGCCAGAAAATCGCACTACGAGCGCAAATATATTTATCCGCGCTAACCGCAAGACTGTTAGCAATTACGTTACGGTATTTTCTCAGGTCCCTCCGTATTAAGTTAGCCAGCAACAAGCTAGCACCGTGTACTGTTCCTCGAAAGCAATACAAAGAAGAAAAACGACCAAAAAAACTAAACAGAGTTTAAAAAGTACAAAGATACCCAGAATATATGTCGTATGGATTAAATGTAGTTTATTAAATAATCACAATTACTCAGCTCGTTTACAAAAATATACCTTGAATCCGCTATTGTAGGAAAGAAAGCTATATGGTTAACGTTAGACCTCCGCCAGCCGACAATTACACAACCGTTAGATTTATGATAAAGGCTTGAAGACTTCACTTACTCACCCACGACTGCGAGATGAATTAACGTAAAAAAAAAAAAAACAGAATTTTTTTTTTTTACTGGACTCTGAATTCCATCTATCCGAAGAGACACTATGAGTGTGTCTCGGGATTAATGAGTAACGCGTTATGGCAGGCAGCTGCTCCAATCCAATTGGCAGAGACTTGTAGGAAAGCCCACGAGCTCGCTTTTGTTCTGAACTGTAAAAGCCACCTGCTAAAATATTCATCACGTTTCCTCGATTTTACCAGTTATATAACTCGTCCTTTCCCTTTGTGACTACGAAAAGAAATGGTATTAAAAGATATTTTTAAAATCCTCTAAAGATAAAATCCCATACATCTGTATAATTTAACATAAAGGCTTCTCTGATCTCTAATATCAGTTCTATCACTAGATAGATCTCTATCACTCTAAGCAAGTAGATTCTAATCTAGTATTCGGTGAAATTCGGTTGAATAACAGCCAGAAACAAAATAATACCAAATTGTACTTTTTTTTGTCCGAGTTACATCCGTGTACCTTTATTGTGCCCTTAAACTAGGAAAAATTACCCGTATTTTTAAAATGATTTCATTCATTTACCTTCAATTGAGATTATGCCTACAGGCGTGCATTATACATACCCAATCCACCCCTTACATGTTTTTGGGAGGTGGGATTAAACCCAAGAGAATTAAATAGAAAGCGCACAAACAGAAAGAGGTCATATTAAATAAGGTGAAATAGATCATAAGGGATTTTGAGGAACAGACAACCCATAGATCAAATAAAACGTGTTATGCAACAAAGCAGATAGACTGATCTAGTATTAACCTTTGATACATGGGAAATTACACAAAATACTTTGTATCAGGAGCAGGTTAGCTAAAAAATAGCCAGTCTTTCAGTCATGAATTATTGACAGAAATAATTATTCAAGTTCAAGTTCAAGTTCAAGTTTATTGGTCACATATACATTGTGCAATACAGCATATAGTGAAAATCTTTGGC
>JAOUQX010000018.1:3492289-3502834 GCA_028566295.1 Liobagrus marginatus | reverse complement strand
ACCGGTGACAGGGTCGTGGGCGGTTAAGTCTCATTGATGTACGTGGGGAGTGAAGGAGCTCCAACTCACAACTTACATGACTTAAATGATCTGCTGCTAACATCTTGGTGTCAGATACCACATACACACCTTCAGGGGTCTAGTGGAGTCCGTGTCTCTACGGGTCAGAGATGTTTTGGCAGCAAAAGGGGGACCGCCACAATATTAGGAACACAATATTAGGAAGGGGGTCATAATGTGATGCCTGATGGGTTTATATTGAATTGTAAATGATGGACGGATTTTGCCACCCATTTACATTTAACGTGATATAAATTAGAAAGCTAACGCTGGGGTAGTGGAGACGTTGGCCACAAACATCGGTTATGACAATTAAGACATGACAATGTTAAGCTTTACGTGAAGCGGTTACAGCCTCGGGAATCTGATCTGTTTACAGATGAGGAGGTGAGAGAGTGAGACATTAAGGACTAAAGTGCTGCTGCATCATTTCATTGAACAGCATTGTGGGTAATGTAAGAAGCTGTTAATAAAGGCGAGTAGACCGAGATGTATGCAAAAGACGCATATTTTAAATGCTTTCAGGCTGAATATATGATAAAAAAAACAAATTTTAATAATTCCAAATATTACAAGTCTAAAAAGATAACATTTAACAGTGCCACACTCACAGCTAATCACGATGGCTCATCAGTGCTTCCACCTGCATTATTAAACTTCATGACATTCCTTACGTCACAGCTTACATGCAGAAATCTGGGATCGCAGATCTGTTCCGTATGACAGCATGGAGATGCTTGGAACAATGACAAACACGTGAAGCAATGTGTGTGTTCCAAGACGTGACAGCTGTTCCTGCTTCATGAAAGCATGCAGGACAGGATGATGGCATTCTTTAAAGCATTCGCATCGGTGCCATAACATTAATCGTTTGCATCAGTCACACAGCATCAGGCACAAAACATGTCACAGTCACGTTCCGCACTGGAGCTGAATGAAAACGGCTGAGGACGGGAGGCTGGAGTCCATGCGCGTGACTGTGCGCTGTCAAATGCTTTGAAAACACCTCATAGCCTAGAAACATTACAAGGCATCGCCAGAGCCAGCAGAGATCAATGGGAAATAGTCGCTAAGGTTGGATATACTAAATGTCTGGGGGTTTTTTTTTTGGAAATGTAAAATGACCACAAAAGCAAAATGGGAGAGTTTAATTAAATGAGCCGTCAAGGGGGAAAAGCCCTAGTTTTGTTTTTGCTTTGGATTAAATGATGAGATTTCTGGTTTGTTTCTTTGCCGTTTTGATCGGCTCAGCAGGTTCTGATATGATCAACATCATATCATTATTGATTTTCTTCTCCTTGAGCTCAGAGTGTACTGTAGCCTGCTCGTTGTCAACCCAAAGTGGAAATTAGAAATTAAAATAACGCATGACCCTGATTGGCTGTCGTAGCCAGTGCTGTAGCGTGAGTAAACAGACTACGGGAAGGTATTAGGATGGAATTCTTCTAATGACTCTGCATGTTATTACACAGTGGGAATGTGGTCATTACACTGATGTTAAACTTGGCTTTTCATCTAATTGTGCTTTAACTCCAAACTCTTCTAGCCAGTAGGTATGAATCACTTTAAACTCATCCACTCAAGAGGGTCGTTTCCAAATCACAAACATGACCTCAAACAGCGCACCGACTCTAACTAAGAGGAGGAGGACAAGAAAAAAGTGGAGAACTAAATGGAAGAAGAGAAGGAGAGGAGAAGAGAAGAGAGGAGAGGAGAAGAGAGGAAATCGAGAAGAGAAGAACATAAGAGAAGTGAAAAGAAGAGAAGAGAAGAAAAGAGATGAGAATAGAAGAGAAAAGAAAAGAAAGGAAGAGACTAGAAGAGAAGAGAAGATAAAAGAAGAGAACAGAAGAGAGACAGACCCCTTTTATTAACACTAAATACACTTTTTTTTTGCTTTTCAGGTCATTTTTAGTTTCCGTTTTATTCCATTTATTCCATTTCAGACTGAGAACACTTCTACGTTGTACATATTTGACACTAATCCGTTCCGATATGAACAACATCTCCTACTAATTAACTTCCTACATTTGTAAACATGAACCAAATGAAGTGTGTGCTTACCTCATTGATCTGATCCATAGGAAAAGGAAAGGTCAGAGAGAGAAAGTGTGTGAGTGAAAAGCTCTTTTGCAACTTCGGCATACATAAAAGCACTAGCACAACAACAGTCACACACTCGCGGGAATTACGCTACGGTTAGAGGAAGAGTAGACTATACAGACGATGTATACGGGACCAGAACACGCTGTAATATCCTCGCTCCTGGCTACAGCAAAGCATGTTTTGGGGGTTTTATTATTTACAGTGTGAATAAATGTGTGTATGCTGTTTTGCGTGTGTGTGTGTGTGTGTGTGCGAGCGCAGTGTTAGACATTCGGTTGCCCTACTGCGGTGCCTTAAGCTGGTCTGGATCAGGCCCGGAGGCCGTCTCCAGCCCGGGGCATCTCACACCGAGTCTATCCCACACACACACACACACACACACACACACACACACACACACACGCACACACGCGCACACGCGCACACACACATACACAGGTGACCCTCAGCCCATAAAATATTAACCACCTCAGCCTCTCTGTTACTGCAGAGCTGAATGATTGATTATTCAGAATAGAACACTAAAACGTTAGAGGAGACTGAACAAAAAGAAAGGAAATGAAGAGAAGAAGAAAAAAACGCACAGCGAGAAAAAAAAGAGAAGAGATGAAAGATTAGAACAACGGTCAAGAAGAAAGAGAAAAGACACTAAAAGAAATAGAAAGAAGTGGAAAACTAAACTAAGAGAGAATAGAAGAGCGACCCCGAGACGCGAAAAGAGAGAGGAGAGGAGAAGAGAAAAGGAGAAAGATAGAGAACATAAGAGAAGAGGAGAGAAAAGAAGAGAAGAAAGGAGAAAAGAAGGATGGAGAGGAGAAGAGAAGAAAGGAGAAGAAGAGAGAAGAAAGGAGAAAATTAGAGCAGAGAAAAGAAGAGAAGAGGAGAGAAAAGAGGAAAGGAGAAGAGAAGTGAAGAGAAGCGACTAGAAGAGAGGAAAAGGGAAAAGAAGAAAAGAGAAGAGAAGAAAAAAGAAAAGAAGAAAGGAGAAGGGAAGAGAAGAAAGGAGAAAATAAAAGAAGAGGAGAGAAAATAAGAGAAGAAATGAGAAAAGATGAAAGGAGAAGAGAAGAGAAGATAAGAGAAAATAAAAGAAGAGGAGAGAAAATAAGAGAAGAAATGAGAAAAGATGAAAGGAGAAGAGAAGAGAAGATAAGAGAAGAAAGTTGAAGAGGAGAAAAGAAAAAAGTTCACACAAAGAAGAACAGTGAAGGAAGTAAAAGACAAAAAGAAAGGAGGACTCTGCGTTTGTTTGTGTGAACATGCTTTAGTGTCTCTAAATCAACATCCACTGTTAGCGATGACTGTTCAGTGTGTGTGTGTGTGTGTGTGTGTGTTAAACTCAGCCACAGAGCCGTGTGTGCTGTGTGTGGATTCTCTCGGAGTATTACATGACTAGTGTTAACAGAGTCGTGATTTGTGCGACTGAGAGAAACATTGCACACATTCGCGGCTGTGTGCTTCTTTCTCACAGCCTTCTGCCAGTGCGGTGGAACAAGACTCTCTTGGGATTCCTGTGTGTGTGTGTGTGTCTCTCACTGTGTGTGTGAGAGAGAGAGAGAGAGAGAGAGAGTGTGAGAGGCATCCTCAATGCACAAAACATGAGAGACGGAACGTAATATGTCTATCAATAACGCGTGCATGAACTAAATCTATAAGCAGTGCGATTGAGAGATATGACAGGAAACACACACACACACACACACACATGCAGGCACACTGCGTCTCTACCTCGTACTCCTCTTTAAAACCGTATCCCTCCGCGCACTTCATCTGGGTGACGTGCTCGAGCAGGTCTGCCACGCGGATGGCCGGGTGGAGCTGACCCGTCTGATACGGCACGTCCGCCGCCTCGCGCTTCCGGAGCGAGTGTGTGTGCGTGGAGTGCATGGAGTGTGTGGAGTGAGCGTGGGGGTGAGACTGCACCAGGCTGCTGGTGTCGCTGGCCACCGTCTGCGTCTCGTCTTAAACAGAAAGAGAAATGAGGCAGAGCGAAAACCATGAGATTCTGACCATGAGCTGATGGAAACAAACAAACCCACACATACACCGACTTTTACAGTGTTGTTACTGTGTAATAACATGTAATAAATGTGGAACAGCGTTGTAGCTAGAGCGCTGATGAATATCATTATTATACATACACGTTATTTAAAAGTTGCACTGTAAAAGAAAGTGTCCAGTTGCGATTCGATTTGATTGGACAAAAACAACACTGCGGGGGAGGGGGGGGGGGAGAGGGGTGGATGAGTGGATGCAGAGGGAGGAACATGTTGCCATTATTATTATTATTATTATTATTATTACTATTATTATTATTTTTATTATTATTATCCTCCTACATCTTCTCTATACCCTATACATGTTTTCACCTCTCACGTCTAAAAGCCGTTTGCTTCTCTGGAGCTGAAATTCATTTATGACCCAATGACGCAAAGGCACTGTCAGAACCAAGCAAAGCATGAAATGGATGCGTGACATCACGACGGCAAATGGACAGTTGATAAAAACACTCAATCGATCAATTATAATAATAATGTGGAAAAAAAAAAAAGAAAAAAAAAAAAAGGGTGACAGTTTGGGCGTGGTGCTGTGTGACATGACATGACATGCCATGCGAGTGCTAATGCGATGCAGGCACACGGTGGCGCTGGGGTTGATATGGGTGTATGTGTGACGGGAGGAGGGGGCGGGAGAGGGGCCGAATGGGTGACACTTTTTTTTTTTTTTTAATGGAACACACAACCTCCTTCCCCAAACCAAGAGGCAGACTGAGGCAACTTACCATTAATGGGGACTTTTTAAGCAGATACATTAGAGGTTAAATGTGAAGAAGGAGCAACAGAGAGAGGAAGAAGATAGGAAGGAAGAAAGAAAGAGAGAGAGACGGAGAGATTGAGAGAGAGAACGAGAGAGAGAGAGAGAGAGAGAGAGAGAGAGAGAGGGAGAGAGAGAGAGAGACAGGGTATAAGCAACAATACACCAAAGAGCACTGGCATACTACAGCTCTGTTCGCTAGCCTGAAAGCCTGTGATAGCGGGGTGCAGATTAAAGGACTCTTAAGGTCATCCAAAAGGGCGATGAATGAGTTTGGACACACAGCGAAGAGGATTGAGAATGTATTTCAAACATCGAACAGACTAGAGAGAATATGTCATTGGATCGGATTGCGGTAAAAAATCCCACATTAAACATATTCTCCCCAATCGTTCATTAAGCCGGATGGAGATTTGATTGAAATCGACTGCGGTACCGCATCAAATCTCTAAACTACTGCTTACACAACTCCTGCCAACATTCTTTAATATTTAATAAGATGCACTTTAGCATCGTTTTATGTTCTACTCCCATTTTGTTTAGGAGAAAGAAAAAAAAAAAGAGTTATGACAAAAACCAAGGGGCACATTTTTCGAGTAAAAGTGCAATAGAAAAAGGCTTGCTTTATTATTCTATTTCATCATGGGATAAATGAATAAACACTAGCAAAAGAGAAGCACGAAAACAAGTGGGGCAGAGGGAAGTAGCTAGCGGCAGAAGTGACTTGAAGAGGAGGTTGCTTTGGGAGGGAGAAGATGGCGGAGGAAGACGGCGCCAATGACACGCTCGTTTTTCCCTTCTTCGGCGACACGTTAAACAAAATGACACGTCTTCAGGAGACTTTAGAGCTTAATTATTCTCATCAGCGGTGAAGCTCTGTTGCGCGGCTAGCTGCGGGGATGCTAAACGAGCTGCTGCAACAATGGCAACAAGACCATTCCTCAACGCCCGCCATAAAATCCCACTCCCCCCACCATCCAGTCCACATGTCTGTCCATGCATATGAAAAGTCAGACAGGATGTGACGTCACACGCACGATATGCACCGCAGATGAGATGACGGGGGAAAAAGGGGAGGAGGAGAAGCAACAGGCAGGTATGGAGATGTGGCAGCCATCTTTAAAAATGATAATACGCTACAGTGACTACAGAACACAGTGTCTTCCTCATTTACCTGACCTATGACTCTATGAACATATTAAATAGCAGGTATGAAAAGTGTGAACGAAACGTTGGCGCTCACCTAAAATGGCAGTTGGCACAAAGGGGTCTTGGCAGGTGGCAGCGGCGAATTAAGAATCGACAGGGTGCGGTGGCCAATCAGAGACGGGGGAGAGAAAAGAGACAGAGAAGAAAAAAAGTATCATGGTTATAATAAATTCAGAATAAAAGTGAATAAAAACATCAGACTGGAAGAGAGAGAGAGAGAGAGAGAGAGAGAGAGAGAGAGAACTACAATGCCTTAAAAACTATGCTGGTGATGCATACATGTGTGTTCTTAAATAAGCCTAATCACAGACAAGTCACACAGACAGGGGTGGTGTGTGTGTGTGTGTGTGTGTGTGATGTTACCTGGGTAATAGGAGTTGGGGAGAGTTGTGCTCAGTGTGTTTGTCTTCACCGTTAGAGAGCAGGGAGACGATCCGGCTACAGGGCGACAAACACGTCATGCAAAATCTCGATGAGGAACAGATCTTGGAATAAAAATCTGATTCATTTCAAACACGGTTAGCATGTCGACTCAATCTATACGCGTTTAACCTTCCTGTTGGCCTCAGCTCCAATTTGGCCCGTTTTAAAAGTAATGTTTATGTAATTGCGTAAAATAAACATGGTGGAACCCAGAATCAGGTAATAATATTCATATTTTATAATCTTTTGCTTCATAAACAGCTTAATCAGTAGGACAACAGTTGCATGGATGACATGAAGACAATACAACGGATTATATTTATTAGCCGTGAATGCCACTGCCAGAGTTCTTGCTCTGGAGTTCACTGGGTCAACTGGTTCCTTTTACTCGTCTGTTAGTCATTGACATTTCCGTTTCAGGCGTGTTGCGACGTACAATGATCTTATCCAATTCAGGGTTAAGGGCCTTGCTCAGGGGCCCAGCAGTGGCCGCTTTACGGTGCTGGGAAACGGTCTTCCGATCCGCAGTCCAACACATTAACACTGAGCTACCACTTCTGTTCATTAGGTGCTCCTTTGGACCTTTTACTTAAAGCCATAATGCACTAGCGGTGACATACCGTATGCAATCAGATAATGATAATAGTCCCTAAATGAATATGCTGTCTAAAAAAATTAAATACTTAGCAGTCAAATGGCTTGTGAATGCACAAGCATCTTAATCACAATAATCAGGACAAAACTATTTGCCATTCAGAAGGCCTTTAACAGCTATGTAAGTGGATGATGATTATAATAGAACAATTACCATTTCCAACAATGACCCAGTTATTGTTCAATGTACTTAAAAATAAAGAGCCGATCTCATTTACATATGTAACTGTTTCTGTAGTACTGGTTTATATGGGTATGTGTAGGATTAACGCAAACACAGCTAAAAAAACAAACAAACCCTTATGTCATTGTTGAGATGGAAGTTGTCCAGTACCGGTGCTTTGCGCTTTCATACTGCTCACCGTCACAATCAGAGCTTAACCCACTCACACACTGCAAAGCCGGCATCAGTGTCAACAGATCGATTGATCCGTCTAAAGCCGCGCCACAGACAGTTATCTGAGGACGCGTCTGGCAAATAGGGATAACACACCAGTGTGTTTGTGTGTGAGAGCTTAATACAGGTGAACTCACAGCGGCTGTTCAGGTTGTGAGTGTCCATGAAGGAAAGGGCTTCGTCGCAGTTAGTGCCCTGCTCGGTGTAGCTCTTGTCCATGGAGTTCACCATCACCGTCATCTCCTGCCGTGTGCTGCTCAGCGTCTCCTTACGCTTCTTAGCCAGTTTCCTTGGCGAAAAGAAGACACAATCGAACAGATATTGAACTCTTTTTGTCGGCAAACCACGTACCAAATTCATGGACCTCAAATATCAAATTAGCAGTATTGCAAACAGTGAAGCAGAAATAAATATCGTCTGGTGTTTATATTACGGCAAATTCAATGGAAATTGGGTTAATATGTAAGCCGCAAAATAAGTCAAAGTATATTTGGTGCGCAGAATGAGCGTTATTCGGAATAAGCAACGGGGCAAATCAGCACTAGAGTAATCAAAAATGGAAGACATAATGAACTGTGCTTGATTGAGAAGGAGAGGCAACAGTCACAATTAAATTCTAATATAATTACAATCAATACCCCACCAAGTCCCTTCTGGGATCCGGGCTCTTTGTAATTACTGTAATACAGCTTCAACAGCACTATGTCTCTCCGTGCGGTTTGTAGATTCATCTCATACATGTGCATTGCAGACTTGGAAATGAAAGCACTGAATACCACAGCGAGCGTATCAGGTAGCGACGCAAAGGCAAGCGGCTATCGCCGGGGAGATGGACGACGGAGACCTAATCGAATTGTGCTCTGGTGGATCCATATCTATCCGCCGCTAATTCGGTTGAGAAGCCTTTGTTTTTAGGATACGCAAGGCAATGCAAATGAGGTAAAATTATCTGTCCAATCTGTGGGAGCGGGATGAAGCGATGGGAGGGGCTCCAGTCCTTAGGCTATGGGATCTGGAGCTCTTTGCCCCTCGAGGGATGGACACTAACTTGATTTGGAGAAGTGCAGAGAGTCAGGCCAAACCACAAAGTGTGGCCATGCTGGAAGTTTGTACCAGCCGCAGAGCACATTATACACTGAGCGTCTGCCAAGCCGAAGCGACTGACGACGCTGGATCGAATATCGAGCATGACTGATGAGAAAGACCTGCAGTCTTATAGCGCTCAGTACTACTGCAAGACCCTTACAGCAGATTTGAATCCATTCAATTATAATGCATGGAGTTTAGGTATGTAACGCAATGCCGTTATCTCTCCTGCTAGGTGTTCAAGTAGCGATTTTTAGACTTGTACCCCAAACGGGTGTGGCCTAAACAGAAGCGTTTTGTAATAATCTCATGAATCTCATTCACCATGTGATTCGTCTGAGACTTGTGAAGTGTTATTTGGATGCTGCATGACCGATCAACACAACCGCACGAAAAACGCTATTTACCCTCTTCCACATACAGGATCCCAAGCCGCTCATGATTGGTTAATGTTGTTGTGATTGACAGAGGAGTGGAAGTACACCATGTCTTCTGCCCAAAGAGTACAAACAGTTCAGTTCCCCAAACTTCTAGCCACAGCCTTCTATCTATTGCTGCATAGAACAAATACCACATTCAGTGATGTAGCGCAATATGGGATAGTAAGCTGTGAGATCTGGGTCTGCACACTGTTTGACCTGTAGCTGTGTTTGACAGGAAGACAGGGAGCGGCTAATGAGGAGTGTTCAGGGTGCCATTATTCCTCTACCATCCTGTTTATTTTGTTTAGCATGCACGCCATAGCCATATGGTGACACTTCCCCCGCAGACTAGATCTGACACCGGTGCATGTCAGAGCCTAATAAATGAACAGTTACTACAGACGCATAGAGTTCGCTGTCACTTTGCACAAAGCAAAAAAAAAAACTAAACATTTTGTGCTATATGTTATAAACATGTTAGAATTCAAGCCAGAGAGCACAAGAACATTGAACAGGAACAAGTAACACAGGGAGCGGAAGCGTGTGCTGTGACTGAGAACCTGATCAGTGTGGTCTCTCCTCAGTGACACAGCACCTACTTCATCAGCGTTCCTCCTTCTTTTTTTCTGTGTTTCTTTCTCACCTCTCTGCTTGTGTGTGTGGTAAACGAGAGCGAGGTATGTGGGGTTAGCAGCGTGGCACCTGGAGATCTTCTGCTGTTTGCTTGGCAGGGGGGTGGGGATGGGGGGGGGATTGGGGGTGCCACAGAGAGCTGTGGGATGGGGCGAAGGATCTGTGCGCCGGTGCATGCAGAGAGTGGCACTTCAAATTAATCACTCCCCCATTCATAGCTCATTTAAATGAAGCAGAGGAGCGACAGAGAGAAAGTGAGAGAACGTGTTGTTTATGCGTTAATATTAAAATCCAGCTAAATGAAAAACTACTGAAATATTCCCACACTCAGTTTTACATTTAGGGAGTTTACGTCAGTGCTACTGAAATGACACCTCACTTATTTGATCCGATGTATGATCAATACCTTCTTTGGAAAACATCATTTTTCTTTCTTTAATGAAATGGCTTTCAATCAAATGTTAAAGGGGCAGTAATGTCATTTAAAAAAATTATTTACATTAATTTTTACATATAGGGCGGCACGATAGCAGTGTGTTTAACACTCACTGCACGAAGGCCATGGGTTTGATTCCCGTCCAGGATGTTTCTGTGTGGAGTTTGCATGTTCTCCCCGTGCTTGCGTGGGTTTTCCCAGGGTACTCCGGTTTCCTCCCGCCTCCAAACATGTGATTGGGCATAGGTGAATGTGTTACTCTAAATTGTCCATAGGAGTGAATGTGTGTGTGAATGGTTATCTGT
>JAOUQX010000018.1:3479857-3491656 GCA_028566295.1 Liobagrus marginatus | reverse complement strand
ACTCACACACTAAGTTATCTGGGATACACTCCAGCGCCCCCACGACCCTGAACAGGATAAACGCTAGATAATGTATGAATGAATTTTACATACAAATAAGTGATACACTTGGCTATTATGTTATTCTGGGGCTCTATTTACCTGTCTCTGGCCCTGAAATGAGCTGCGCTGCTTTTTTTTTTTATTAAAAAAATGCGCATATGGAGTCGTTTCATCACACCGGATGAGGTCATTTGGATAAAGAGAAAGGCTTTGTGTTACCTGACACTGAGCATTTGTTCCACATACAGCAGAGAGCTTTAAAAATGACAAATTGCTCATTTAAATGATTCACTCAGCGCTGGTTTGCCAATTTGGTTGTGTTTCCAAACAACAGACGCCCCCCGGCGTGCACTTCTCCCATGCCACTTCCCTTTCTTTCCTAACGTAGGTGATGCTTTCCAACATAGTAACATTTTGCCTAAATCCCTTCAAACGTCTTCGAACCCGTTGGAGCCCAGCACGAGCGAATTCATTTACAGCTCGGATCTGAAACGGACACCGGTGTGAGGATTGTAGGTTGTGGAACAGTGATTATGTTCTTGCTTACTGTAAGCTGATCTGCACGCTTAGTCAAAACAAAGGCAGGACCATTATAGCCACATGGTCCTTGGGAACAGTGGGGCATTGTGGGTAGTGTGCTAGATGAGTCAGACCCAGCAGAGAGAAAAAAAAGCTTGACTCAAAGACAACAGACAATTTTAGTTCTGAGTAAAAGCTTGGGCTGGAACATGATTGAGCTTTACGTTGAACACGACTGAGCTGAATTATAATGGCCGAGCACTCTTAAAAAAAAAAAAAAGTGTATTAGGAAGCGTAATTATGGCTTTCTGCAGACGTTAATGGTGATATTGTCAATGCAAAAATCATCCTAATTAGACCCGTTATCTTATTTTGCCGAGCCTAGCAGAGGAGACCTTTGATAGCTAGCACTGGCAAGTTGTAAGAAACCTAGTGCATTAAGCAGCATTTTTTCTCTACATTCAGTGTGCTAGTCCTGTATCAAGGGTAATGGTAATTATTCCTAATGCCAGGGTGCCAAGACTAATGCACAGGGATATACTATTGGGTAGAAGCTAGCAGACCAATATATAGCGATAGAATAATCTGAAGTGTTGTATCATGATGTTTATTATGAAAGATTATTGTTAAGGATGCTAAAATGTCAACATTTTTACCTATATTTCGATGGAAAGTGGGCGTGGCCTACACTGAACTAATTTCTTCACAGCATACTTTGTGTATTGCAACTCTGCCTGTTCCTCAACCTCTTCATCAGCTACATCACTGATACTTGACACTTTACAGTTTTTGTTAATGTTGTTAGATTTATTTATTTTATTGAATTATTTATTATTATTTTATAACTAGCATCCGAAATAAAACGCGCCTTTCTTTGATTAGCATGATTTACATTTACATTTCTGGACATTTGCCAGGTGCCCTTAATCCAGAGTAATTTACATTTACCTCATTTTTAATCCAACTGAGCAGTTCAGGGTTAAGGGCTTTGCTCAGGGGCCCATCAGTTTGGTGGTGCTGGCAATCAAACCGCCGATCTTCCGCGAAGCATTCCAAACTACCACTTCCCTCATACCTGACTGCTCATTCGTAACCACAAACTTCATATCTCACTGCCTGCCTGCCTGCATAAAACCTCCCTCTATAATGTCGTTGATAATAATATATAATTATTATTATACATAATGTCGTCGGTATCAATCATAGTATGCGCTCGTGGGTCATTGCCGAAGGCCCGCCTCTTCCAGTTTTGCCATTTTTATTCTCACGGGTTTGTGTTTCTGACTAACAAGATGGCATCCTGATGCGGGGCCTAGCGTAACACTTGGATGTATTGTTTTTAAATTTAGCTCCGCTAAGGATCGTCGAATATAGCGGTTAGTTGTCGGCTGCCTTCCTCTGGTTCTCTGCATATTGATGTCTGTTGCGTGCGCGATGGTGTGCGACTCGATTATGTAGTCTTTGCTACATTACGCTACACAACTATTACTACGGTAATTCCCCGTTGGTTATGGAAACCCGTGTTGACGGAATAAAATGTTTTTTTTGCCGGGTTCGGTTCGGTTATTGGAAAACCGTTCCTGTACCGTTCTCCGGAATTACACACACACCTATATAAACGTGCAGGATAATAATCCACAAGCGCTGAGCAAGATCTTAAATTCACCTGGGCAGAGAGAGGCAGAGAGACCAAAAAGTGGAAGAGAGAGGGAAGGGGGGCTATCTCAGTCTTTCCTACTCATAATTCTATTTTCTGTGGCGAACTAAGTTCACACGTCTCTTTCTTTTCCTATATCTTCTTTCTTTGCTCTTTCTCCAATTCCATCATGAGCTGTCTCTCAGCCACCTACTTTAACCCAGCGCTGCCTCGCTTCTCAACCCGTTCTTTCTCTCTGTCGCTTTCTCAGTACACACTTCAGCTCAACTTCATTAACCTCTTGTTTAATAATAAGCTGTGTGTGTGCATGGAATAATATTAGTTATGACGGGTTTTTATGTGCAAGGTCGGGGTGTTCCATCGTACACAAGAGTTCGTTATCTGGTAAAGAGGAACTAGGGGACAGACAGAGAACACAGCTGGGTCTGGGACGAAGACATGGATATGAGGAGACACTTTTGGACATTCTCCTCTACCCCTTTTTTTTTCTCTCTGTCCATCATCAGCATGTTCAAGCTGTTGGTGAAACACATGTGCCTGCCTTGTTCCAATTAGTGTGGTGTGTGTTGTGGCTCGGCACTAAAGCATGTTCGCGTAATGAAGGCATTGGTGTGCCAGCACACACAGATTTGCCCTTATTGGATGGGACAGGATGCACTAGTAGGAAAGGAGGCCGCCGCTGTTCTTGTTAGGCGTCGTGCCGAACGGCACCGGCGTCTCTATTAACCCTGTACGGCGTGAGCGCCCCAGCCCTATTGCCCCCACTAATCCCCTAATCACATCCTTCCCAGCATTCCCTGGGTCCCAGGCAAACAGCGTACACATGTCAATCAGCTTCACCGCTAGCTGGGACGAAGGAGGCTGCCATGTCAATCTCCCTCTCAGCTCAGAGAAGAAGCTGAGAAAACAGAAGGTGTGATTGGCACACACTCGACGTGGGCGCATCCCCACCAACGTCAACCCTCTGCCAAGCTCCTAGCTATCAGCTGTAATAGGCGGGATGTGTTTCAGTCAGCTTCTGAAGCAGCAGGCAACAACTTGCTTTGCTGCCTCTTCTTTTCTCCGCCTCTGGGAGCGCTCGGGTTACTCGCAGGCATGCCGGATGGTAAACAACACAACAGTGCAGTGCAGTCATTCATCAATCACCAAGTCTGACAAACGAGGTCGAATCAGCATGCATCTAACATCAACCATGCAGGAGAAAATGGATGAAGAACGATGAAATAACAGATTCGAGGAAATAAATCATTAGAAGTGATGATGTGGGTGCCAGCGGTTGGAACGGGATGACGGGCTAATTCTGCTTTGCTCATGCCTGTGATGACCGTCTGAGAGATTATACAGAATTTACAAAGAGGACGAGGTGGGGGAAGATTGGTCGGCGCTTCCCTCACCAGCTGGTCACATGCAGAGCAAATGAGTTAGCGTCCTCACTGGTGTGTGTTAGTTTGTTTTTTTCAGAACACAGATGGAACAGATGTAAAATTAGTTGGATATCGAGGTCCTTTGTTTGGGTTTTCTCAAGTCGACAAGTATCGCTTGGGAGAAGACAGGCATTTCAAATATATTCAAGAACAAATATTGCAAATATTGAAAGAAAAAAAACAAAACAAGAAGAATGAATCAGTGACTACAATGATCTAATATTAGGAAATGTTGAACTGAATTTAGGGTCCTTATGTCAAAAGCAGAAATCGTATCTTATCACTACCTTATAATCCTCTCAACTCTAATCAAATCATATGTTTTAGTCTTAACGTTCGATTCAAAAACTCGTCACATACAGATCAGAAATATGTCTATGGAAGCTATAAAATGCCTGTCTGCAGAAGGACCGTAGTAGAAGAACTGAGTCTATTCATGCAGGGAACACTGGGAAGTCTGGGTTGGTAAAGAGCAAATGCACTAACATTGTACAAAGGTGTTTACTTACAGGTAATAAGTGTAGGAGTGATAGGTTCTTCTGCCGAGTGAGGTGGTGGTGGGGTATAAGCAGTGGAAGGGGGGTCGGGTCGGGGAATGGAATGAAAGGAAAGAAAAAGTAAAAAATATTAATGCTCGAAAAAGCGATATAAAGATGAACAAAAGCAGACATGGCGGCATACATGTATGAGAGAAAAACAGAGAGCGAGAGAGAGAGAGAGATTTGGTCACGTGATCGGGAGAGTTACGGCGATTGCGGACGAGCGTCTCAGGCATGCTTGCTGCATCGCTACGGATAAAATACACTACAGACTTTCACAAAACACACGAGAGGCAGTGCCCACAAACATGTTAGCAGACGAAACTAATGAACGCTCCACTGTGTACTCAGGCTAATCGTTATCGTTATAGTAGCTATAGTAAAAGTAGCTATGGTAAATGTAGCTATGGTAAAAATAGCTATGGTAAAAATAGCTATGGTAAAAGAAGCTAAAGTAAATGTAGCTTTGGTAAGAGTAGCTATAGTAAAAGTAGCTATGATAAAAGTAGCTCTAGTAAAAGTAGCTATGGTAAATGATACAAAAGAGCAATGTATCCTCTGCCAATATCCTCTTCTATGATAATCATACATTTGCCGCAGTACCGGGTTCCCAGATTAATATTGGATTGCGGGTAGTTCGTTAAAGATCTATTCTGTGCAGGGATTTATCAAATAAAGCTCGGCTATTTAATCACAGGAAAAACCAGGGCTAACGAGTCTATGGTATATTCCCCCTCCTCCGACACACGCCGTCGTGAGCGCAGGTAGACGAGAAGGTGATCTCGTGTTTCAGCATTCTGAGTAGCACTGAGTCTCGCGGGCATGATTCTAAATGGTAATATCAGATGAACTGCGAGTCTAGATTTAACATGAGGATTAGCATGTCCTACCACACTTCCATTACTAATCTAATCCGGTTAATTAAACCGGCGGATTGGAGCGCGGCCGTTCATTTGATCAAGCTATATAGAGCAGAATTCAATTAAAAGGGTTGTACATAGCGAGTATAACCTTCGACATCACCAGGTGAGCTGTTGCTCCTGGAGGGGGAAGTTTTTTCTTAAAGACATCTTTTAACACACATATACATACTAATACATAGTGTGTGTGTGTGTGTGTGTGTGTGGGTGTGGGTGTGTACATGAAGCTATCTCTGTACGGGAAAATCAGAGCCTAGGAAGGCAGCGGGGGTTTATGTAATACGGGGATGATATTAATTCTGTCACTCCTTTTAATTCAGCACTTCCTCTGTGCCATTACTGGAGTCTCACTGAGAGATACTTGCTAATCTAAAGTAAATACAAAGAACAGTGTGTGTGTGTGTGTGTGTGTGTATGTGTGAGTTCTGAGTTTTCTCAGGCTGACTCTAGAGACCTCTAGAGTCTGCTCGAGCGTTTTAAGGGACCAAGCTAATGTAAACTAGCCTGCAGCTAACCAATCACTCCATGGCTCCACATCTTTCATCACCATTTCTCTCTCATCTTATTTTCCCTCAGTTTCTCTCTCGTGCTGTTTTCACAAAGATTTTCTCTCTCTCTCTCTCTCTCTCTCTCTCTCTCTCTCTCTCTCTCTCTCTCTCTGTCATTAAAATAATTCCTCTCCATCTAGCCGCTCTAAACTCATTTTAATAGAACTTACAGAAGTCTGATTAATCATTCAGCATGGCACTGACAATCCAGTGGCCTGCGGGTCAAGAATGAAACTGGTGTGGAAATCTATTATTAATAGCCGTCTTCAAAATCCCGCACGCTTGTGCTGAAAATACAGGACACTTCGTTGACTGTGTCTCAATGTGATTATGATAAACTGGGTCATAAATGCCACTGTTATGGAAAAAAAAAAAAAAAAGAAAAAGCTGACTGAATGAATTTTGATCAGGTTTTTCCTGATGTTTAAATGTCTTTCACATAACTAGCTCATATTTGTACGCTACAAAATGCTATATGCTAACGTAGACATCCCAGCTCTCCCGGAAGTTCCAGGAGTCTCCCGCGTATTCATAGTGGTTCCCGGACGGCCGCAAATTAGATACGATATCCTGGAAATCGTGGAGGCGAGTGAGCAAGCAAGAGGAAAGAGCGTCACTTGAGCGAGAGCGAGACACATGGAGTGATATAGTAAGTTTTGAATTGTAACAGAACGAGCATCCTCAGATGATTGTTAATGTAATGATTGTTCTCAAATGTGTTAAGTAGGCCAATCAGTTGTCTCTGTGGGCCGGCATTACAGTCAGCGCCTCGCTGTCAGTTCAGACTTCCGGAGTATTCCATCTGAAGATGCAGCTTTTAAGAATTGGGAAGTGGTATAGGAAAAAATTTCGAAACAATAAATTTGTTAGGTTACATGAATAGCGCAGTAAAGAAATCTTACATAATCTTGATATATAGCGCAAATCGCACCAGCCCCAATCCCCGCCCCCTTGGATGCGTCAGTTGCTAAGGCCCTACACCTACCGGAATTATCGGTACTACCTCCCTGAAACGAGTTTTCTCGTTTGGGTTGGGATATCTATGTTAATTAATAGTTTAAGCACTGCTGCTGCTAACTGACTAGCCATGCTTAACTGATTTTGACGTATGACTATATGCATAAAAAAGCAAGCAAAAGCAGACGGTATGCTCCAATCACACACTGACAATAACAGAAGGAACCCTAGTCGCTTTCTCAAAGCTCTCGAAACTGATTCATTTCATTCAGGCCACGTTTATTAGCATGCACACATTCATCCTTAGTAACTGCCTGGTCAAGGATGCATCGTTTTCAGGTTGATTATGCTAACAGTTTGCTTGTATTTTGGGACATTGAATCAACTTAATTGGTTGGGAAATAATTCAGGCAGGTGTAAGCAAAAATAACGGCAGGCGCCTGGTTATAAAAACATTCAACTGATTATACGTTTCGCGGCTGAGGATCTGTCAGTGCTAGAATTCCGACTGTGCTGACTGAGCATTTTTTTCTAAGCTGTTCCACGGGGTTCCTTGTGGCACAGCAGCAGGATTCTTATTGAATTAAAAATACCCTCCAGTTTGGACCTCAGCTACTTCAGCAGATACACGGGTGTCATTGTGTAACACCGGAACTGTATTATACACTAGTTCACCCAGAGCTTAACTACATATAACCATAAACATGATGTTTATATAAAATTAGAGATCGACCGATAATCGGGATTATTGATATTTTCCACGATATTTAAGATACCTGCTCTGTAACAGCGGCTCCACCGATATCTTGTGGCCATTTCGGGAATTGTGTGTAAGACCGCCATTACAGCACTGCATTGTGGGAAGTGATGAGTCAACAGCGCTTTAACAGTGGTAAAGTCATTGATTTGCTTGAATAAATATTATATTATAAATAAATAATTCAATAGAACATATCAGAAAATAATGCCCTACATTTCATTTCTTTTTAATCGCTTTCAAATTGAGTTTGTTAGCGTTTGTTCAAGAAGGATGAAATAAACATGCATTTAATTAGTATCAGTTCAAAAAAGTCAGTATCGGTCAATCATGATACATAATTACTTTATTTGATAGGATGTGAATGTCGTAATGATTACCGTTTTTTCATGAGAAGGACCACGCCGAGGAAGATGATGACGAAGAGCAGGATGCCGGCGATGACGCCAGCGATCTTCACCGTGTGGTCGGTCTGTTTCTCCGGCTCCACCGCGTTCGGTTTGTGTGTCGCCGACCCTAAAAACGTCAAATATAAAAGCCCAAATGACTTATCGGGAATTCGGGGGAATTAAAATATACCGAGTAAAGCCTTGTGCTAATGGCTTGCACATTATTTGGCAATAAAATCTCTGAGTGCAAAGAAATTTTCTGGCCGTGACAGCAGCACAGAGACGTTTGCAAACTGGTGTACGACTGTCAAATTAGCAGGAGAGAAACGGTGTGGAATGAACACTTACATTTTTAAAGGCTGCCAACGCAAAGCTTAATTAAAAGAATACTCCAGCGCTCATTTTTTCGAATGCGTCTCTATCCAATATGTCGGGTTTTCACCGGCAAACTTTCCAATACACTGCTTTATGTTGGAAATCCTGATTAAGTCAAATCCGACTTATAATCAACGTCTAAAAGCAATTGTTGGAGCAGTCAATAGATTGGAGTATGGTTTAGATGGACGTTCTGTTTGCGGGGCTTATTAATAAAGTTTGGGCTGATAAAAAAGTGCATGAAAAACAGCTGTTCTTTTTAAAAAAAATGTCTTTTTCATCATTAAGACCTTTGTTTTTAGTGCGGAGCGGTTAATGCATTTTCAGTTAGTGTTGCAAATATCTAGATCCGCGTCTGGGTTCCGTTTTAAACCTGAATTAAGTAGAAGGAACTAGGAACTTTTTTTTTTGACACACAGTCAGCATTAGCTATGAGTTCGGGAAGTTATTATTTATCTGTACATGCCTGAAGTATTTTTGAATTTGGTTCGATTCCCGATTTGCAGAGAATACAAATACATTATTCATGTGGGTCATGTTTTTAAGGAAATTGTGGGACAATACCCAGCCAGGCCACCAGAAGAAACAAATAACTGATAAAGTATTTCAAATATGGTGATGATGATCGCCAGTGACTGATGGACGGGTGTACAAGGACGGGTCAAGACTGAACATATGTTCATGTGTTTACATTTACACTGTATATCACCTGTAACTACACATTCTGCTGCTGTCCCCCACATGAGGACGGGTTCCCCCCCCCGAGTCTGGTTCCTCTTAAGGTTTCTTCCTAACATTACATTTAGGGAGTTTTTCCTTGCCATCGTCGCCTAAGGCTTCTCATTGGGATACATTTCACACATCTCCAGTCTTTTGTCTTTGTTGTGCAGCATGTTTGGTCTCTATGCTTTGTTGTGTATTAGCCTGTGTATCAGTTTTGAAGTTCATGTTGACGTTCCCATTTTAAGGTTCTGTTTAATTGCTTTCAGTTTAATCTGCCCTGACAGTTCAGTATGAGATTTATGACTAGCTTGGATATATTTCCGCTTTTGATCATGCGCTTCTTTTCACGTTTGTTTTGATATTTACACTCGTTTATGTCAATTGTATGCAAATAATTTGGGGTATAAAAAGATACCCAAATTTAACATGTTACATGTCACCCATGTAAACAAATGAAGAGTATAGTTAAACCAGTACAATTCTGATCAGGCAAGTACTAAGGATGCTCTAATTTCATTCAATCGCTTGCTGCTTTTGGTTATAAACATGACCAAGATAAATAACATGATACAATATTTATAAAGTGACCTTGAGTTTGTAGAAAGGCGCTGTATAAAAGAAACTTATTATTATTACTATTATTATTATTATTATTTATATGTCTTTAAAATATCGGCAAAACTTTTTTGTGCACGCACACCAATGTTTACAACATAATATGGTCAAACATATGTAAATATACATATTATGTGAGGTTATATAAATGGCTGCGTACTAACGATATGCCTACAGCATGGTATGCATACGTATATACACTACACTAATAGTGTACCATGCACAGTATGTTTACTTACAATGCATATTTTTAATATATACAATAGATATTCTAGCATGGATATTTATACCACTGCCAACCATTTCTACCCGCGCCCTCTACAACTCCCTTCTCTCCCCCTCCCCCACTACAGCAAACGTTCAGTTAATCGCCAACGAATTTCACTGTATGCTGTACTTGTATGATATACATGTGACCATTAAACTTTGAACTTGAACAATCGATATTTATGCTCTCGTGTCCGTGACATTTTCGCATGCGCTACTGATAGACATGAGGTGCTGAAGAAATGATAGCGACTTCCTTTAGCCTGATCCACAACGCACAGGAAGTCCATCGAGATGTGTGTTTGTATGTCTAGGATCCATTGGGACGGTTAAGTTGGTAAAGCTGAAGCTATGTGATAACTGTGGTTAGGCCATGTGTGATGGGCTCAGTACTGCCTTTTCTCTTCTATAGATAAGAGTGTGACTGTGTGTGTGTGTGTGTGTGTGTGTGTGGTATAAAGTAAATTCTGCCACTTGGAACCCTTTTTTTCTGTGACAATGAGTTTAGGATGACAAATTAGAGAAACTGAAAGAAATTGAATAGTTTGGTCAATTGAGCAAGTGTGTGTGTGTGTGTGTGTGTGTGTGTGTGCGCGCGCATGTATGTGTGTGTGTGTGTGTGTGCGTGCGTACTTGTTTCAATGAATTTATGAGGACACAAATTTGTGCAATGACATGGGTATTACACTGGTATTACAACATAAGCATGTTTTATGGGGACCTTTCATAAGTCCCCATAAGTAAAATAGATTTAACCAAAAATAAAAAACAATACTAAGCAATGTTTGTGATGTGTAGTTTTAGTGAGTAAGGGTAGGGTAGGGGGATAGAACGTACAGTTTGTACAATAAAAAAACATTCCGCCTATGGAAAGTCCTCACTAACATAGCAAAACAAGTGTGTGTGTGTGTGTGTGTGTGTGACTGTCCACACACCCTTATTCACTCATGCAGAGATTTGATATATTATACCCAGGCACCTTGTTAGCGAAAAGCTTGTGTGATTGATTTTTAATACAAATGTTGTGTTTATGCCAACGTGAACATTGTGAGTGTGTGTGTGTGTGTTCTTTCACAGAAAGATTGAGTGTAGTGGGACCTCAGATTTATGCATGTATTGTTTATACACACCGGTCCGACAGCAGAAACTGAAGTGGGTATTGCATCAAGGCCAAAGTTCACTTCATACCCAAACATGAGCATGTGCACACATACACACACACACACACACACACACACACACACACACAAACAGTGCTGTCTGTCTTTTTGATGGGGTGCGATGGTGGGAGTAATGGAAGCGGATGGGGAAGACAGTTCTTGGCAGGGTGAGTGTCTGACCTGTTAGTTGGTTGTCGCCTGCAGCTGGAGCGATGCGGATATAGGGAGTAGTGAGCTGCGTCACTAAAATTGCGGCTGACGGAGTGAGAGCCACAACGGCATGCAGAGAGAGAGAGGGAGAGAGAGAAAGAGAGAGAGAGCGAGAGACAGGGGAAGGGGGGGGTACAAAAATGGGTCGAAAGCACAAACAGACAAGAGTAAGTAAAGGTTGACAGAGAAAAAAGAAAACAAACAAACGAGTGTTAGCAGTTAGCAAGTGCCACGCTAAAAACAGAACATTATATTCTAATCAGAAACAATGCTATGTTGCAGGCTGTATTTTTTTTACTTGAAACCAGGCAGGTTTCATTGCATCACAAAAAATAGGAGACAATCATATACAAGCAACTTTTTATAACGTTAAAAAACAACAACCTTAGAATCAAATGTTTCAAGCTGAAGAGGCATTTCAGGGTTGCCAGTCCAGGGTTTTTAGCTAGAGGAAATTGACAGTATATAATAAAACACTCAAATTACACTGATAGCTTTACTGTTAAAGCACATAGCTAGCTAATATCGGTCGTAATAAATGCTATGGTCACAGGATAAGTTAATAACACTGATCATCTCGTCATCATGGCACCTGTTAGTGTGTGGGATATATTACTGTTAGTGGGTGGGATATGTTACTGTTAGTGGGATATATTACTGTTAGTGGGTGGGATATGTTACTGTTAGTGGGTGGGAT
>JAOUQX010000018.1:3382182-3394884 GCA_028566295.1 Liobagrus marginatus | reverse complement strand
GTTAGTGGGTGGGATATATTACTGTTAGCGGGTGGGATATATTACTGTTAGTGGGTGGGATATATTACTGTTAGTGGCTAACATCTTGGTGTCAGATACCACGGCACACCTTCAGGGGACTAGTGGAGTCCGTGCCTCGTTGGGTTAGTACTGTTTTGGCAGCAAAAGGGGGACAAAATATTAGGAAGGTGGTCATAATGTTATGCCTCATCGATGTAGTACTTTGTCACATACTTCGTGCATAGTTAGTGCACTAGAAATCATGGAGTTCCAGTTTCAGTTTGAAGATTTCCAGGTATTAATGATACTTGTGATGTTATTTATGATTCATAAATAAATATGTTACAGATACGCTATAATAATGTTCTATATTGTATATTGCTTAGCATATTTTCCGGATCATTTCAATGCCTCATGTCACTGTTAGATATATATTTTGGTTCTGATGTTTAATATATGAGAAGTGCACATGTTTTGCTGAAATTGTCATAACGAAGCCTTAGGGCAACAAAACAAAACAACAAAAAAATGTCTGTCACATTAATCGGGTGTGATGTCAACTTCACAATGACTTTAATACGCCTGAATGTTAACGTTAGTTTGCGTTAATCGCTGAAAGGGCTTGAGAAGGTGTCGCACATTACCGAAAGATGTGCTTAAATATACTAATAACGTATATTTCCATACGCACAAAAAAAAACCCTATCGGTTTGTGCACACATGTGCGTTAGTGCTCCATCTGTCCATAGCTCCATGCTACTCGCACCTCATCGCTCATGTTTACACCCCGAGCGGAACAGACGGTGAGAGGAGGAGGTGTTGGGAACCGGGAAGAGGGGTGTAGATTTGGGATGAAAGAAAACAAATATTTTTCTGATAAGGTGTCTACGCTCACTGTACAGCTTCTTCAGAGCTTCACATCAGCGACGCTCTTGATTACAGTTTAATGTCCTAATTAGTCACCAGCACAAAACTGACCGCGCTGCTGTCACACTTGCGCAGGTGTGACCTGCCTTGCTGTTTACGCAAACGCGAGCGCACGCCCGTTCGGTTCGCTTGACTCGAGGCAGGACTGAATTCCTGAGCGACAATCTGAGGAGGAAATGACTTTCTGACGAGCCAGAAGCGTGTTTGTGTGAGTGACGCGGCCTGATCGGCTTGAAGTTCGTTTGTCCTTTACTCGGCTTGGGTTCGGAAAAAATAGCCGTGTCAGTAACACCGAGTGCCTTGTGAACAAAATGGCAGAACAAAATGCATACATTTTGCCAACAAAATTTATATGCGACATATAATACGTGCTTATATGCTACTTATATGTTACATAATTAAACTGCCGATTGTCCAGCGGGTACCCAGCCTCACGCCCTAGGTTAGCTGGGAAAAGCTCCAGTGCCCACGTGACCCTGAACAGGATAAAGCACTAGACGATAGATGGATGACCAGGATGTTACACAATAAGAACCTGTACGCAGCCGACTTACATTCTTTTCTTTCTTTATGTATTTATTTATTTATATTTTTAGATCTAACTGAGCAGTTGAGGGTTAAGGGCCTTGCTCAAGGGCCCGGCCGTGGCAGCTTGGTGATCCTGGGAGTTGAACCTACAATTTTCCGATCAACACCTTAACCACCGATTTCACCACACAGACTTTGACATGATTGTAGGAGATTTCTAGAAGGTCAAATTTATTTTACGCACCTTCTATACGAACGAAACGAACGTTTCTTTTTTTTTTTCTTGTTACATTTATTCTCTACTCAGTTGCAGTTTCTCTCAGACATCATGCATAGCTGAATAAAGCAAGTCCATGATGAACTGTTATCACTTGCAAGCCAGAAGAACGTGATAAACGAGTGTATGGGGTGCTTTTTTAACCGGCGTGTTGCCATGCCACCGACTAAAACAGCCGGCCAAACCGAGCTGACACCGACAGGCGTACTGTGCTTCTGGCAGAAGGCTGATCGTCGTCGTTGTCCATGAGGTGCTGCAAATCAGTTTTATGTACGAGCTTTCTTCATGCGATGGAGTCAGAAACATGAAAGGGAGAATAATATCGAACGATCAGGATCAAACGGGAAGCCAGGAGCGTGATAGCGGGAACGAGAAAAGGGGCTTTAATAACATAATGGGGCTTTAATAACACATGACTGAGATATTCACAAACCGATAGTGATAGTGTACAAACCAACACAAACACTAGACAGACGGGAATACATACTAAAGTAAATGTCATGGGACGTGGTCAGTGGTTAAGGAGATTGTGGGTTTGATTCCCAGCACCACCAAGCTGCCAAGGATGGGCCCCTGGAAAAGGCCCTTAACCCTCAGTTGGATAAATAAGTTGAATGCAAGTCACTCTGGATAAGGTTCTCTGCCAAATGCTGTAAATGTAAACGTATGTCATGAGGATCAGAGGGCAGCGGAACTTGGGTAAGGAAGCTGGCACTCAGACATTGGCTACGTCCAATCTATATGGATTAACTGCATGTTAATGTTTATGCGATCGATATACAGAACCGATATTGGTTCATTGTTTCACCTCTGTCTTTGACACCATGATAACATGGACTGAACTGAAAACGCTTTTTTTTTTTTTTGTATCAGTTATTAGGGTCATTTTATTCCCTCCGTGTAAACAAAAACAACGCTTTTTTCTACATCAATATAAAGAGAGCGGTCCGAAACTGAAATAGTAATAAATAACTAAACAAACGAATAAATAAATAACTGCACTATCATTAAAGTGTTTCTGTTAAATAAAAAACTAACAAAAACAATTCTAACAAATCCAAAATGTTGAAACTGTGGTTTATTACTTCCTGTTAAGCAGAACTAGGCTTTAGTGTAGATATGCAGTGTGCTGCAGTAATTGCTGATAGGTAAAATAAATTATATAAGTAAGTGCTGCGTTTTGTTTTTTTTTGCAGTACAGTGCAGTGCCATAACGCAGTGTCGTAATGCAACGTCGTATTGGCAGTCTTGCAGGAAATAATCAAAACGGCCACAAGACGGCACCATATATCGGTGGTTCCAATATGATGAAACTGATATATATTCGATATTTAAAAGCGCTTAGATATCGGGTAAAATATCGGTAAAACCGATTATCGGTCGAACTTTCTGCGTGTCTAAAATGGTTTATTGCATTCAACTCTGTTCAATTCAACACATAATGTACTTGCAGCTTGTAGACATGAGTGTAATAATAAGTTTGCTGGCGACTCAGAATAATAATACATCTCTCTTTTAGTTTTTACTTTAGTCCCATCCCCCCCCCCCCTCCTTTATTTTTCTTCTTCTTCTTTTTTCTTTTGCCTCACAGTGGCATACTCAGGAGCCAATAAAAGCAGAGAGCGCTCACTTGCTTGGCCACAGCAGGTGTTGGAGTGGTTTCATAAAGACCACAGCACTCAGTCCAATGTCTTGGGCATTCGACACAATGACTTTATTATCAGATCAGCGGTGCTACAGACTGTAATGCAGCACCACAGAGCACGAGAGCTCCTCCGACACATCTGAAGCCTACGGAATGCTTTTCAGCTCAAAAGTGAGACAATCAAGTGTGATCAGTGACACGTACCAATCTGCTCTTGCAGTAAACTAAGAACAAATGGTGAATTCTTATGCAAATCAGTCTTCAAAAAAACACACTACGGTATAATAAACATTAGTGTATAGCCATTATCATTTCTAGCAATTTTTCATGAAGCACCCCAACTGAGACTAACGCCTCTGCTTTGCTGTTTTGATCGGACTACTTTATAATCACTCACATAATCAAACTGATTAACACGTTTGTTCCAATACATTTGGTTGAGGACAGCTAGCTAGCTTAATAAATACATTTTAGCTACGGAGAAGTGGTAGCTCAGTGCAGAAGGTGTTGGACTGCTGATCAGAAGCTCGAGAGTTCAATTCCCAGCACCACCCGTCTACCACTGCTGGGCCCTTGAGCAAGGCCCTTAACCCACCACTGCTCAGTTGTAAGTTACTCTAGATAACGGCGTGCGCTAAATGGCGTAAATGGAAATGGAAATTTTCTTACACACAGTGTATGGCTTGTGGATGTAACGGGCGACGGAAAAAGGAACACTGAGCTAACGTAAACGGCTAAGGCTCGGCGTAACAGAAACAAACAAGGAGAAAAGGAACATGGGCCCGCATCGTGGGGATACTAGAAATCGTAGATTACAACCTAACGGACAGAGTACACCAGATGCACGACCTAAAGAATACACAAAGAAATTGGGGAAGAGTCAATGTGGCCCTCTGCAGGCATGGAGGGGTAAAGGAGCCACGGCACATCATAAGGAAGTGGACGCTCACAATAAAACGCAACTGACCAATATCTGAAGGCAAAATGGATGATACGTCCGAGCGAATACTGACCTTCGTTTATAATAAGGGTCGTGTGCAGTGAAATACACTAATCATTTTGAACGTCGAGATCATAACAATACGACACGATACGAGAGCAAATAAACATCATTTAAACATAAAATCTAATAGAAAGCATTGGGAGTTTATTAACTTCATACAAAAGAAACAGCCTTAAGCAGTGAACACATACTTGCTGCATACCAGAGCAGACATTCTGTTTGTATAAGACTCATCTTGATGCTTAAGACCATCATGTGCTCGAGAACGCTCCAGCAGCTCTGAAAAGGTGTGACCATTACCTGGGGTCTGCCATGGATACGCTACTTTACTCGCTTGTGCTCTCGACTTGCTGCGGGGGTGATGCTGGAGGGTTTTTACTTTTTTTTTCCCCTCAGGAAACAAAGCATCTGAGGCTTCATTAAGATCTGACTGCACTGCTGGGTGGGCTTGTCAGACTAATGTCACAGCTAATTAAAAAGCATGAGCTTTAAAAAAAAAAAAAAAAAAAAAAAAAAAAAGCCTTTTGAACGCGAGAACTTGTTCACGAGCAACATGCGCGAAAGCATCGAAATAAATCTCATTAAATGTAAACTAAAACTAGAAAGTTCAAAAAGCTATAAGAGTGCCAGTGTAAGGAAAAGTAACAGAAGAACATGAAACTACATGGTATGCAGATTTCGATGCATTTTTTGCTTTACACTTGCTATTGAAACAATTCATCGGCATTGAAGAGACTGCCATGACTGATGTGGTTTGCTTTCAGCAAAAACAAGTCCATTTCTCTGTTCAGTCACTGTAGCAAACAAGAAAGCCTGATTTTAGGGAGAATGCATATTTTAGGCAGCGATTTGAATAAAATATCAGACAGGTGCGTTTCCGTCGCGAGCGTATAATTGAAAGTGGAACTGATTATGCCGCGAGGCAGTCAGCAAGGTCAGTAATTTACAGCAATGCTGTCATGTCCACTTTTGTCCTGTACTGCGTATTTACACTTCCTAAAGGCAAGAGAAGGCAGGGAGAAGGAAGAAGAGCTTTTTTATTCAGCGATCACATGAACACTTGACTATGTAATGGGTTAACCTTCAATCAAACAACCAACAGGAAGTGTTTACTTTAAACAAACAAAGGCTTCGGAATGTGTAAAGACAAAATGCAGGATGTCATATGATATTGTTGAACTTCTGTCTGAGTGACATATAACATTACTTAAGTGGGAAAGTGGTAGCTCGGTGGTTAAGGTGTTGGACTGCTGATCTGAAGATCGGGGGTTGATTCCCAGCACCACCAAGCTGCTACTGTTGGGCCCCTGAGCAAGGCCCTTGGTCGGTTGGATAAATGAGATAAATGAAAACCTCAACTTTGCTTTATTTCACCCTCGACTGCTCTGTTTTAAGCTGCACTGGACGAGAGCGTCTGCCAAATGCTGTAAATGTACCTAACTAGGTTTAAGAACAAAAACATTTTTGATGAGGAAAGATCGAAAAGTAATGATATCTTATTGACAAACATATGCGAGTTCAACTCTCAGGATCAGCACGCTGCTACCGCTGGGCCCGTGAGCGAGGCCGATAACTACTCCTGCGTATAAATGAGATAAATGTTAGTTGCTCTAGATAAGAGTGTCTTCCAAATGCTGTAAATGTTTGATCTTCTTGTGTGCATAATTCATAATAAACCATGCCTTCTGAGGTCCATTATTTTCTTCCTCTTTGAATCTTACTATTCCGACATATAATACTCGATCCTATTTTCCTTTTCAAAATTTGCGCTCACAAACATCCTTGCCTCCAGAGGCGCTGTGGTCCACACCATGCTTGTTAATTAAGCTGTTTGCCTACCATCATCTAAGTGGCGTGATGGTGTGATGGTGGCTCAGCGGTATAAGGCTCTGAGTCAGTGATCAGAGGATCGGGGGTTTGAGCCCCGCTCCAGACATGCTGCCATCATTGGGTCCTTGAGCAAGACCCTTAACCTCACCTGCTCCAGGGGCGCCGTTTGTTCTGGCTGACCCTGCACTCGGACCCCAGTGTATTCTGACAGGTATGCTGGGATATGTGGAAAATAAAACATTTCACTGCATGTATGTGTGTGTATGTGACAAATAGGGTCTGAAAATGTCAGTAATCATTCAGATCTTCAATTATTATATTATTAAGTACGTATTGTCTCTACAAACCAGGTCTAGCACAGACTCCCCTAATAGCTAATGCTCTGGGTTTTACTCTGGTCAATAATTCAGCATTTATTTCTTGCTTAGCCACTATTATAACCTCAGACTTTACCCATTGTCTCTGATTGTCGTCTAACTCCCTTTCATCCCTATCATAGTCGTAAATTTATACGGGTTTCAGAATATTTGTGCCATGTACTGAACTGCACTACACCAGGTGATGTAAACGTTCTGTTAAAGTTTAAGAACGTATTTGGATGAGGACTAACCAATTTTCTATCATCACCACAAATCTAATATGCTTCAGACTCTGTCTTTAATCTCAGCACAGTCCTTTTATTTCAAGATCAATTCCCGCTCCTCTCAGTGCTCCGAAAGGAAGTTTAGTCATTTCTCTTCATTACTTTAAAAACAGTATCCTGGACAAAACAATATAATATGAAGTACACAATGGAAAAAACAAACACGAGAATGAAATGAATAATTAAAAAGCAAACAGAACATATTGATCAAACTCGGGTATGGGGAGAAACAATTCGCTTCCATTTTTCATTACCGTACTGCTGAATGGGAGAACATATTCAGCATTCTGGAGAGATACTCACCAGTAAGGTGTTGAATAATACAATTTGGTTTAGAGCGAAACAAAACAATCTGTCAAATCAATAATCGTCAAAGGCTATAGGTTTGGATAACGAGAATATTCCGGGTCATTGCGGCTTCAGGTATGAATGGAATAAAGGAAATCATTTGCCGTAGCGACACTCATTATTTCACTCCGGTTCCGGTCTGGAACCCTGTGAAAATCATTATGAGGTTGGGAATCAAGATCTTTGGACCCAAAACCTACAGGTCTCAACTATTAATAAAACTGAGAGAGGTCACACCCCGGGAAAAGCTTGCTAGCCGCTTGGAAATGTCAAAGAAGACAAGGCTATTCTCACATTTTGCCACCAATCAAAAATCCTCTCACTGTGCTGTTATGCAGGCGACTTGAGGAGCCGTGGCCTTGACTCAATGTTCCCTTAGGCTTTTCTCCCACGACGCTCTCCATCCATCCTAATGGAAAAATTAAAGGGGGGGAAAATTGATGATTTGTGCAGTTCTCTTACAGAACGAAAGGACTCTAAACCTCACTAATTTAAAATGCATTCTCTGTAGACAATTATCGTAGACAAACAGACATTTCGACAAGTCTATCTGAAAGTCTGACCAATCCCAAACACTCTCACTGAAATTCTGACCAATCCCAAACACTCTCACTGAAAGTCTGACCAATCCCAAACACTCTCACTGAAATTCTGACCAATCCAAAACACTCTCACTGAAAGTCTGACCAATCCCAAACACTCTCACTGAAAGTCTGACCAATCCCAAACACTCTCACTGAAATTCTGACCAATCCAAAACACTCTCACTGAAAGTCTGACCAATCCCAAACACTCTCACTGAAAGTCTGACCAATCCCAAACACTTCGGAGCTATTAATGATGGAAACAATAGTGTAACAGCGCACACCTGGGCAACAAGAAACCTGACTCTGATAACCCGAATGGCAGGTTGGCTTAAGACAAAGGTGTTCTATTCTATGTTGTAGATTAAGTAAGGGCTGAAGAGAGGACTGTCGGAACACAATGCTGCCTGCTGTCAGGAATCCATATCAGGCAATAAATATGGCTGCTCTTGCTTTGCTTCCTGCGCCATAATCATAGAAGTGGGTCATTGTTCACCTCTTTGACTTTCCCCAGAAGTGTTTCCTCAAAGATTAAAAGCATGGAATCCAATTATCTTTTTTTTTTTTTTTTTCACATCACGGTTGATCCTTCCCGTTTTAGCCGTCCTCATGCCTCACTGATGTGATTGAAATGTCTAACGTTCCTCAGTCCAGCTTCCTCGCATGCCTCACTTCCTTTTGGAATGACAACTGCAGCAACTTACGGATGCAGACGGGGGTAAAGTAAAGCATTATGCAGAGTGCTTAATTCAGTTAATGAGGCTGAGAAAATGAACACAACTAATTCTGAGTTGAGACTTCATTAAAATACTGACTTTTGATCTTGAGAGATGAATATTCACCATTTCTGGATGGAACATACCAAAACAAGATGGCTTGGAGCGGCATAAATAAGAAAGTAATAAGAAGAATTCCGTTGAGCCAAGAAATAGAAAATGCATGAGAAGCCGGCGCCATGCATAGGCATATACCTTGAAGCGATCACTCGTTGCAGTCGGTGTAGAAGAAATGCACGGCACTCCTGCATCGACACCTTGAGTAATGAAATTCTCCATGTCAACAAGCAGCTGAATTTTTTTTTCTTGCATGCACACATATTTTTGCATAGTCATTCACAACCCAGACAATAAGGCATTCAGGCTTAGCAAAGATTGCTATAGTATTTAGCATAATAGAGTGAGGGTGTGAAAAAAGAAAAAAAAGGCTAATTAATCTAGACTAGAAGACCCCTATTTCCATCATGCCCTACCTATTATTTCCCAGAAGACTCCTCTGGGGACCCGGAGCACTGCTCCTGCTAGTCTGCTACACTTAAAAGAAGAGGACAAAAGACAAACTGTGTGGAGAGAAGTGAGAAAGACTGAAATTCTTTGGGGGCTTGCGTAGACCTTCGTTCTGAGCTGAGAAATCCTAGCAGACGAAGATGAGCGCCAATTAGAGTTCATTATGGATTGCGTTTTACAGCGAGGTCAGATCCCAGCAGCACGATTAGATGGATGGAGTGCCGACTCTTTCACCTACGGCATGATATAAAATGTATTTGCAATGTGTTACTTTTAATTACTATCACTTTTTCGGCAGCAGGGCAACCAAAAATCTTGCAAGCATGACCACTTGCGCTAGTATTTTTTGTCAGCTGGAACACTGAACCAGTCTGAACTCTGATAGGATCTATCACTTCTGAGAAACCAATAGCCCAAGAATTATGTTACCGAAAAGTGGGAACTCATGACAGAAGGGTCCTTAAGTGTGTGTGTGTGTGTGTGTGTGTGTGTGTGTGTGTGTGTGTGTGTGCGCGTGTGTGTGTGTGCAAAGTTTGCCTAGGTAGTCGGGCTCATCATGGGAAAGAGGTCCTTCTTTGAGTCATATTTCATCAGCCACTTCATGCAGTCATCTACTGGACCTTTCATCAAACAAGCATCCACTCGAGCATCCCATAGAATTTCTAAACAGTTTGGCAACCTACTAAGCAATCCCATGCTTCCTGGTCTTCATTACCCCGGCATGTTGGGCGTGTGCGGTTTCTCTCCTCTTCAGGGTGCATCAAGAGGCCTTGGGTGGTTCTTTAGCCGCTACTGGGGTGCTTACGTAGCAGATGTTCCAGTTCATGTTTTCTTTTGGACGTGTTCGAGCAACTTTAGAGTGATTCAGGACAGCTTGATCAAACGCTGCTTCCCCCATCAGTGGACCAGTCAGCCATGGATGCGAATCCATAAGACCATAATTGGTTGCGATGTCAGTTTGCAAAGGACTTCATGTCTTATTTCACTGTCCATTAGCGTAACTCAGTGGTTAAGGTGTTGGACTACTGATTGGCAGATTGGAGGTTCGATTCCCAGCACCACCAAGCTCCTACTCTTGGGCCCCTGAGCAAGATCCTTCACTCTCAACTGCTCAGTTGGATAAATGAGATAAATCAAAATGTAACTTACAGCATGCTACATGTCCTTGTATGAGCTTCAGCTAGGGCAGTGGTAGCTCAAATGGTTAAACATAGCTGAAGGTCAAGGTTTCCAGGCTGCCACTGTTGGGCACTTGAGCGAGGCCCTTAACAGAGCCTGTGGCAGGAGCGCCGCATCATGGTCGACCCTGCGCTCTGGTCCCAACGTCCTAAGCGTTGTGGGTGTGTGAAGAAACTACTTTCACTGTGCAGTAATGTGCAGAATCTGTGACAAATAACGACTGACTTACTGGATGTGTTGATAACACTTTCTCTTACCAACCTGTTATTATTTCCCAAAACCGGTTAAGCAAATTTGATGAATGTGTTGCTATTCAGCAAAGAAAAAAAAACATATAATTACTCATCACACACATCTTTCTCCTCCAGTTTGGCCACCTGCACCTTCCTGCTCACCATCTGCTTTCTTAGAACATACTGCACACTTAAATATGTTTCAGCTGCTGCGACACAAAATAACTTTTAATTTTAACTTAGTCGCGGTTCTAAAACATCCTCTCATCTTGGCCAGTCATGCCTTCGGAGGAAACTGGCTGAAAGTGGAGAGACAGGCTGGGTCCTTTGTAGCTGACTGCTAAATAGGTCAAACGTTTCATTTCAATTTATCAGTCACAGCATGGTGCAGTTGCTTCTGTTTGTAAATGACTCAGTTCTGCGAGTCTTCGGCACATACCAGGTGCGTATTTATTTATTTATTTAATTCTTTTCTTTTGCTGCTAAGGTTGTTAGTGTGCAACAACTCAAATTCCAAACCATTTTCCAAGGATTTTAACAAACGGACTTTTGAGGTGATCTATCTAGCAGCTATGGAGGCGTGTCCTGTAACAGCAGAGTAATGATTTGGCGTTGGGTGATTGATCCTCCTGCACGCCCGACCTGCTTTGATCTGAACACGTAGGAGCTCCTTGAGAGCGCCTTAAACGTAAACCTTCCAAACACGGAGACGTCGGGCAAACGGTCGTGTGCAGCGGTTTCAGCGGCTTCTGCCCCGGTCAGGAGGAGACCATACGACTACATGATGCCATGGGTGACTAATCTCTCTGGGGTGGTGTGGCGCTGCTTCTGCTTGTTTATCCGTTGAGACACGTGCGCAACGGTAGCTTGTTTATTAGCGAACATCGGCCATGATTACGTACCACGGTGACTAGTCGCTAGTCGGTGTTTATTTGAGCATGACTTGCTTAGAATTTATGATGATGCGGTCAATATGCTCGGCAAGAAGGCACTAAACGATGTATATGCGTGTTTGTGCGCACTTGCCGCTTTGCCATCTGCGGTCGCCTTGCTTGTGATTCATGTAAGCACGTTGCCTGTTAGAGGAAAAAAACACAATAAAACGTGCACGGACCCTTCAGAAAACATGAGGCCTCTTTTGCGAGTGCTCGCTCATCCTCCATTACGTCCTTCACGTAGAAACAAATTAGAGACTGATATACACGAGGCTGGAAGGCAGATCAGTGCATCGGCTGGCGCTTAAGATGTGCGTAGAGAGGGATGCAGCCAGAAACTGCTTATTACCTCCAGTTAAAGAGGTGGCATGAAAGAAGGCCTTGTAAAAGCACAGCCTGAGGGGACGACACCGTCACATTCTCATGCAAATGGAGGCTTCTAGACAAATGATCAGCTTGGAGATGCCACATGGAGACAGACAGAGTGTCTATTTGCAGGTCAGAACTAGGCGGTGGATGCCATTTTATCCTTCCTTTTCTTCACGCACACACACACACGCACGCCTGCACTCTCTCTCTCTTTCTCTCTCTCTCTCTCTCTCTCTCTGTCTCTCACACGGATCTCACAGATCAATCCCAGCAATGTGAATGTGTTTCGCTTTGTCAGTTCATTTCTTCTGAGTTGCAATCCTGACTGAACACACACACACACACACACACACACACACAAAGGCACGCACGATTCAATACGACACAAAGGCAAAGCAGAATTAGTGCAGGCCTCTGATTAAAGTCTATGGTTCCTGCTCAAGTGACTTCTCTTTCACGCTGAAAGAAAGAAGAAAGGACAGAGGAAGGTGGATGAGGATGAGGAAAGTGAGGCGGTCACGATCTATCTTCGGTACGGTGTGTATGTGTGTGTGTGTGCGCGCGTGTGTATACCGACTTCATTAAAGAGGAAAACAATATTCATTCCATTACATTGCAATCTTTGTGAGGACGTGGCGGGGAAATGGCTTACGTCTGATTTAATGCCGCAGGTGCTGACCACCTCAACTGACTGTCTGTCTCGCCGTATGTCTGTCCGTCCGCCCAGCCATTTATCAATCTATCATTACATGATGTTTTATTAATAAAGTTTGGGAGGGGCAACGTCCAATCAGGACCGACGAAAGTGTATATAAGGAAACAATCACTCACTCAGAGTCCTGGTCAACTCAACATCCCAACACCACGCCATCTCCTCACACTCACTAGGTTACTCCCTAACCATGAAAACTGGTTTTG
>JAOUQX010000018.1:3281604-3291986 GCA_028566295.1 Liobagrus marginatus | reverse complement strand
AGGCTAAGGGTCTTGCTCAAGGACCCAATGATGGCAGCATGTCTGGAGCGGGGCTCGAACCCCCGATCCTCTGATCAGACATGCTGCCATCATTGTAGCCTGTACATTGTACTGGTGTACCACTGAACAACCTGTACAAAATAATGTATCTGTAATAATGAAGGGGAAGTGGTAGCTCAGTGGTTAAGGCGTTGGACTTATGATTTCAAGTAGCTTGGTTCGATTCCCAGCACTACCAAGCTACCACTGCTGGGCCTCTGTGCAGGACCCTTTGCTGCTAGGTTGTAAGTCACTCTGGAGAAGAGTGTGTGCCAAATGCTGTAAATGTAAGTACCTAAGACCTGCGGTGAGAATGTGGTATTGTTGAAGCCGTACCATTTGGTTTTTAAGGATTTATTTATTTTTTACTTTGAACTTGTGAATGAATTCCTAACACAGTATATTATGGTATTTAACATGTAAATTAAAAAAACAGTTGTCTCATATAATCTTTCATTGTTTTGCCCCAATGTCCTGAATAGCACTGTTTAAAAAAAAATAGAATTTAACTAAAGCCCCTGGGTGCATGGGTTTCTGCGTGGTGCCCTTGCCAGATGTTTGGCTGATTGTATGACTACATAAATAAATAGAAATACAGGTGTTTCTAATAAAGTGGACTGTGAATGTATTATACAGCTTTGCAATAGTTTAGTTAATGACCAGGCAGACTAAGATATAGAAAAATCTTAATTTTTGTCTGTAATTATACTAGATGTAAGCGTTCATTCGAATACACTTTACATTATAGTACATGTGCACTAATGAAGATTATCATGCGAAGTCAAATGTGAACACACGCCATGGTTTTGCTTTAAAAGGGAACAATGACTATGACTTTGCCCTTACATCACGTGGAAGGTGTAAGATAATGAGCGCGTCGTTGTCTTGAGTATGAAAGTTCACAGGAAGGAGGTGACCGTGCATTTCATACTTCATGATACGGTAATGATAAGATGTTGCTCAAAGGTTGAAGGTAGTCCATAAACCCTGTTCGTTCATGTTCCTCAATGTTCTCTTTGATTTGAGATGCTACAGAGGTCACACAGTTCAGGAATAACCCTGTTCCGACTGCTCTGTTTCTTAGCTATGACTAGTTTCTCTATACTCTAGACATTGCTTTGACCTTGGGTGCTCAGTCTACACTTTTGACTTCCTGCTAAAGGCTCATTCCTCCTGGGGGACATGTGACTAGCCTGTGTCTCAGCAAAACCAAAGAACACCAGTGATAAGGAAGCTCTGATTGATCACGCTGACGCTCAATGATGAGATGTGTTCAGTGGCTTGTTGGTGGTTTTGTCCATAAATAGACGCTCGCACTCGTGGGAAAGATAGCACGCTATCGGTGGGTATTAATAGCCGAGAGGTGTCTCGCAAAGGCTTATGTGTGGGTGTTTGTGCGATTTATCCTAAAAGGTGTCCTAGTCTTGGCAGGGGAAAAAAATTCACATTGGACTGTGTTCATCAGCCATCGGTGGTTGTTCTGGCTGTCGATTATCGATTGCACACAGATAAGACAAGATAAGAATTTCTGCAACATTCTCGCAGTCTTTTCCAGAATTTGTTATCTTGTGCTTTAGGAAATGATCTCTGACTCTAAGCAGGTGCTGTAATCTTCTTACGTTGGTTCAAGGAATTTATTGACTTCTGTCCCCTTAAGCGTGGCCCCGCACTGGCAGCTTCGTCAGCGTTTATTAACCCGCGTTGATTAAGAATAAAAAGGCAGTTTTTGAGAAAACAAAATCTTCGATTTAAATTGTTTATTGTTACATTTGCATTCCATATTAAACATTCATACTGATCTCATCTCATATCTGATTTCAGGAAGTGAACTTTGAACTTAATTTGTCACATACACTAGCTTTTGTGTTCTCTACATACATGGTAAGAATCATGCTTCATTGTACGTAGCCTTGTATGGAAATCTGATTTTATAGTAATGATTTGATGCGCTATTGTATATGCAATTATTAACCATGTGTGTCCACAGTTTTAGAATTAATTGATTAATTGTATAAAAAAACAAATTTTTTTAGATTTGTCATTTAAATTAGCCTTTTTATTGACCATTTCTGAACAGTTGGTTTGCGTTTCCGCTTTAAAGCTCGCCTTTAAAAATGTAAATTCACTATACAGCAGATTTTGACATCACCACAGGGTGTACTATCGTGCCAATGATAAGGCGGTGCATTTCTGGGTTTCTTTTCTTTTTTTTAAGAAAGCATTCAGGTGTCTTACGTGTGCCGTATGATCTGATGAAAGTGCTGATGTGTTTAGCAGGATGTGTTGTGTGTCTTATGATCTAATGAAAGTGCTGACCCTGTGTTGCGATAAGCACTTACTGGCCAGAACAAGCTCTTAACACACGCTGTCTCATCATGTTGTATTAAGCACAAACAGTTAATGTGTCTCGCTGCATGACTACGAAAGAACAACCTTTACACTTTTTACCAAATGTCTCAGAGCTGTTTTGCAGGAAACCGACATCTGCACCATGCTTTTACTAAAAATCCTAATCCTTCTGCCAAGCTTAATGGAGTCCGGCCACATCGACAGTAATATTGTCTGTACGTGTACACGCGGCTCCTATCGGTGATCAGTTAATGACTGCGGACATTTGACACATGCACTTAATCGCAGCCCGAGGTGAAAGTCCTATCTGTATGACTTGTCCCTGAGAAGCCCCCTAATGGCATGTACGTATAACGCATGCCATTTGACGATGGACGAAATCTAAAATAGCGTGGAAAAACCAGCTCAGCCGATGTCTGCGTTTAGTCATGCTGCTGATTAGTTGCTTCCTTTTTCTCTGTGTTCTGAGCCGATGATTCAGTGGTTCACTGTGCAGTAAATAGAAAGGTTTTGCTGAGTTTCGGCGTTCCCGATTAACAGGACACTTCCTCATGCAGAACGCCGTACTACAGTGCTTCGAAGTCTCGATCAAGAAATGCGCCAATACTGATTTGTTAGTTGTAGACTAAGTACATCACAAGTCTAAAACTCTGTTTGTAGAAAAGCAAATGATGTGGCAATAGAATCAACAAGAGAGAGTTTGTTTCTGTATTTAAGGAGGAGGTTGGGCTTCCCTCGTCGTTCAAGATGGCCAGTGCCTCAGCTGTTCTGACCTCGACGAGAAGTTCATTACACAACTTCAGTGTCGGAACTGAAAAGTCTTGTGTGCCTACCTTGAGTCCTAAGAGATGGTGCAGTTCAGTTAATCAGTGCTCGAGAAGGGATCCGTAGTCGTGCGTGTGTGTTCATTTCGATCATAAATGATATCACTGTGATAAAATGGCCCGCTGTTTATTGATTCATCTTGAATTTAGAACCATGAGCACAATTTTTTTTTCTAGCTTCTAGTATTTGCAAAACAACCGAAACACGTTTTCAATTTTATTCATCATTATATTCAGTTAATTGTGTCACCGTTGTTCAAGAAATTTTCTAGTAAAAGTATCTAGCAATATGTCCAGGTACTGATTATTGTATGGACCTTTTAATAATCATCACTGGCTTTTAATGCTTTGCATAAAACATTCTTGCTCTGGTTTTTTTTTTTTGCATCATCAAAATGGGACTCATTGGAGTATCGAGATACAGAATAAAGCTTCATTTTGAAAATGATTTAAGTACAATAAAGCTATAGGAATAAGAAGCGGTTTCTCTTGGAAGGTTATCTTTACTATTAAACGAATTTTAAATATGTTTTGACACGGGTAAGAAAACAGACCCTTTGCCTAACTCTGGCCAAAACGTCCAATTGTTGTATGTTACAACTTTAACTCATCTTAAAATAGCTGCGCTGCGAGTTCCGAATCTGCTGCGTTGACACTACATTAAGGCGAATAGAAAGGGTTCCACTTCCCCACTTCAGATTAACCGTTCGAAGTTAAATGTTAGAATTGCACTCTGACTCAACCCATCTTCCAAACCCGAAAAGAGGCAGGCTGTATATTATGGATACTCTGCTATCAAACTCAATTCAGAATTATTTTAATACAGCAACAGTAAACAGTAAAACATGATCCACACGAAAAAAAGACAACATGCCTGGTAACATTATAGTACAAATAAATAAAATAAAATAAAATTTCTTTATGCTAACACTCAGACTTTGCCTCTCAGAAATAATCATTTGATCCGATTTGTTTGACTGTGTAATAATACAAGTACAATCTTTTCTGAAGCAGGTTATTGCTTTATTAAAGTTGAATATTATGACGTATTTCGCAATCATTTTGGACTTGTTGTGAACTGGCTGCTGTTGGCAAGCAGATCCGGAAAACCCACACGTGAATTACTCCTCAAAAAATAATGTTTTAACATCAGTACTTTTACTCGACTATTATTTTTCCTTCTATTAAATTGATTTCCACCGTGTTTTCGAAGTCCTGAGTTATATAGATCAACACGACAGTTGTATATACGCTTAGAGGTTTCGCGCTTCCGCGTTCCTTTCCCGCGGTGCCGCTGACGTTGTTATGGCGCGCTGTGATTGGTTGGAATGTATTTGCGTCACTACGCTACATTGCAGGCACGCCAGCCCACTATCCACTGCTCGTGCATGCGATAAGAGGGTCTCTCTCAATCTAAACAGCACCGCTGGCTGTAGCTATGTGACTGGGGACACCGAGGACGGCTGGGAAAAATGACAGAATATTTCGGTAATGTTATTATTTACCATAATTAAAGCTCGCTGTTCTGTAAGTGTGCGCTATTGGGTGTGTAAATAGTGTTGGCATGTCCGTAACAACGTGTAGTGGCTTGTTTTTCTCCAAACGTAATGCTACGCTACCTTAATTTTTTTCCCCCGGTTTACTGTGCAGGCTCATGTGGACTTTATACCATTTTGTTTGTTAGAAGTTGCTTCAGGAATATTTTATGAAATAATGCAGCAAATTGTGTGTGCCGTTCGACAGGCTTGTGAAAAAAAAACAAGTCTTGAGTTAAGACCTGATACCGTTATGTAATGTAATTTAATGTACAGTAATATGTGACACGTGCTATTATTATTACGTGCACGCTGTATGGGTCACGTGCCAAGTTGCCTACTAGCGTATTTAATAGCAGAACACATTCCGTTACTATAGCTGTAGTTACTGTCGGCGACTGTCTGATTTAAACACTACATAGTACAGTAGAAGGCGTCTTGGGAGGTATAGCCCTGTAATTACAAATGGGCCAAATGGTTCTGCGCATGCGCACTTGACATTTGCACGCTTAAGTATGCTTCTTCATATTTTAACGCTGAACTGTGCATTACCCGTAGGTCATTTTTGTTGTTTTTGCTTTGATTTTGACCCAGTAATAGATACTGGAGCGCAAATTGGATTAGAACATCCCGATCCCCGGTACCCAATACTGTTCCAGTGCTGAAGTGTTTCTGATTATATGTTGTGGCATTTCAGCAGTCATGTGAGATTATTACTTGTCACACGGTACAAGACAATCTCAATAAACTATTCTGTGTGCAATTTTTCATGTCCATTGGCATGTTTAATTAGTCTTTGCAATCATGGCAAAACTGTTATTTATAGGTGTCTTGTGAGTTTTGTGTAATATTGTAATTAGTGTCGTAGCAGCCTTCACTAGCATTTTAATAAAAGAAAAACTCGTTGTAAAGAGCATGTTGCATTATGCTGATCTCAATATGTGAGGCAAGAATTGTTTTTTGGCAACGGTTTCTGCAGCATAGAGCCGGATTTATGATTAGGATCAGAGATATGATGACATGCATGAATGAGGTTTGTGTTGAACGGTATATCTACAAATCTCAAATTGTGTGTATGCACGCTGTCTGCTTAATTCTCACGCCCTTTTACAGTGTAGCAATGGATATGAAAAAGACGTGTCACATCTTGTGTTCATGTTCAAGAGCTGTGCTGTCGGTCAACGTTCCTAACAATAAAATAGAAAAAGACCATGAAAAAGGATTTACCAGTCATGATCATTGGTAGGACGGAATCTCGCTTAATAATGAAATTAATAGTGAATTAGTGAATTATTAAAATGAATTATTAGTGACGTAACCACGCTAAACACGTGGCATGTAATAGAAACGCAGAACACTTTCTGCTACAGAAAGTGTTCTACTGTAAGATTGAACTTGCTACAAACCAAACACAACTGTACAAATTTAATTCTTCAACATCAACCAAAAACGCTCGGTTCACGCATCAAGTCCATGTAGTGTCGTCGACAAAAGCCAACATTAGCATTCGCATTTAGCCTAAATCAACATGATTGCTAGTTTTTCAAATGTGTTTTGATTCTGGCTTTATGTAGTGACTGAAGACCGTAAATCAATATGGTGGTCCGTTATTATGTCCTCAACTAAGTTTATTGAAAGCCTAAGCGATATTCATATTAATAGTTTCTCTCCCTCTGTCGCTCACACACACACACACACACCTACTCTTTTCACCGTGATTCTTTTAACAATGTGTGTAGTTTTTACAGATATTATTGTATGGAATTTCAGCAATTAAAAATGTATTTTTTAATTAGTGAACAAATTAGTTGGTCATTTTGCGAGACCCATCTTATTTTCTCTTGTATAGTTAGTATTGCTCTTCAGTAAAGTAAAAGTTAACCGATTATTTGATGAAGTAATGGATCGAATACCCGATTACTAAAATAATCTATAACTGCAGCCCAATTTTATTGATTAATAAATTTGATTCATTAATTGAATAGCTGAGGAGTCGGGGGCTTAAGGGCCCAGCAGTGGCAGCTTTGTTGTCCTGGGGCTTGAACCCACAACCTTCTGATCAAGAGTCAAAGACCTTAGTCACTGAGCTACTAAGTATCATCAAGTGCAAAGTTGCCAATAGTACATCAGTCATTAAACAACTGTTTATTAATTAGTCTAGTCTTTGTTGGTAGTGTTTGGACACCAACCATTACTTTATTTAATAATGATGTACCAATTTAAAACCACAGCCTTGGGAGGAGGCAATGTTCCCTCATGGTTACTGTATATGAACAAGTATACGTATAGAACAGGAAAGATAAGGAAGACTGGAGAAATGATTTTATGCCATTGGTATTGGACTGTTTTCAGAAACGTTTTTGCAGTAAAGTCTTTATACATTGGCTCAAAATAGTATGTACTTATTGTGTGTATATACTGTACAGTAGCACGTAGACACGCATGTATCTCGCATTGTGTAACACGTGTTTTTGTGCCAGCCCCCGGCCGGGTAACATAAATAGTTGGCATTTTGTAGCTAGATAACGTTTCTCCGCAACAGCCGCATGACCTTTCGACCTCGCGTCCATGGCTGCTATTCAGATGAGCTAGTGTGCATGGCCAACGAGAAGCCGGAGGATAAACGAGCAGCTTTGTTTCTCTCCTGTTCCATGCTTTATGAGTTTAAATGAGTTCGTACAAAGATTTACACTCGTCTTTTACAACATCTCGCACTCCGATTCCAAAAACACACACGGCTCATTCTTGTGAAGTCGAGCGTTTTCATTCAGCGCTGACTTTAAAATGGGATTTTCTGCATGGATTTATCCGCAGTTTTGTAATGGGGCTTTTCCTGGTTGCATTTTTGACCCTGTAATTTCTTGAGCTAATGATTTAGATCGTGTTAATAAATTATCCAATTGGTTTATAGTGAACTGTATATTTTATACTTGTACATATACTATTAGGCTATAAAACCTAAATTAATGTTGTTTTGGGTAAATGTAAAAGAGAATTCAATATTTAAGAAAAACCAAATAGTTCTTGGAGTTTATAAGATGGGATGGATATATATATATATATTTCTCATTACTGTTTCATGATCGATTAGTTAATTATTTCCAACATTAAATTAGTTCCTTTTGTAACACGATCTATAACTGGATCTCTGTAAACCACAGAAGCCTGTAATTAACTTGTGACACCTCACTAATTTTGAAGGGGACACACACGCTTTTCACAGATGTGCCTGGAAAATGCAAGCATTTAAATGCTTCCTGACCTTCATCTCTCCCTCCCGCTACACTATGATCCACACCGGTCTTATTTTAGCAGTATGGCTTCCATGACAAACTGGTAGGAAATTGCTCCAGTAGCTCTGACAGATGTTCCAGTGTTGATTCAGCCCCAGAGACGCGATGTCAATTAGTGCTGATTCAGCAGCCAGCAGATTTCTGGCAGAAGTGATCTTCAACGAGCTAATGGCTGAAATTAGCTTTTTTTACTTGCGTTTTATAAACGAATGTTTTTTTTTTTTTCTTCCTTTTAATCATAGTTACTTATTTTTCTTTTGGTTGTAGAATTACAGCGTCATAAGTAGTTCTTATGGGCACTTGGGGGGATTCATTGCAAAATCCTGGGTTACTATAACACAGGGTTTCTCTGGTAACTAGCGTGAGCACTCTGTAATTGTAAATACTGGAAGGAAAGAAAGAAAGAACGGGCAGGCGCTGGTGGTAGAGATGATCTCTTGCATTTTATTTTTTTTGATTCATTAAAACAGACAGTCAAGTTAAAATTGCATCTAGAAGAGCTGAGTCGTTTTATATACTCGTATCCATAAATTGGACTTGGGGTCCTTTCCAGAAACTCACCCTACCCACACTGGGCGTAACCTTCATGCTGCCCTTTTCTTTTTTTTTCTTTTTTTCTTTTTTTTCCCCCCCCCCCCTCCTTTTTTTGTTTTGTGCACCTGTGCTTCACTCTGAATTATTGATGTCTCCACTTAGAATGCAATGTTACCAATGATTTAACACACTAAAGCCAGATGTCGAGCGGAAAGCCTCATTTCTCCAGCAGTCACTTGAGATATAGTGTTGTATCATTTTGACATCATTTGAACACCCCTAACGTTTTAATGGCCTTTAACCCCATTAAGGCATATCTGTGTTTCATACCGTGGCCTGTTGTTGACATTCCCACTGCCGTCTTGGAATCCTTAAGCTGTGACGTTTCTGACAGCGCTGAGAACTTGTCCTGACCACACATGTGCCAGTAAACAACCCTGAACACACAGACCGGTGTGTAAACACAACTCAAAATAGAGCTCTGTACGTATGAAAGACTGAGAGGGGTTGCGAGGAACAAGTTGAAGAGAGTGCTGTTCCTCGGTGTAAATAGATGCGCTTGTGTTTGGTTAACAAGGTGCCCGTTCCAGAATGAATAAGTTCACTTTAACTGAACATCAGCTTGTATGAAACTATATACCAGAAATTTGAGTGCTTTTTTCATCCTTCTTGTGATTTGAAGCATAAAAACAAAGCTTATTTGTTTGTATTAGTTCGTTGGATGCATAAGTGTGTAACAGGTGGATTCTCATTATGCATTCAAGTGACCCCATCATGATTCAATTTTTTTTTTTTAAATATTAGGTGGTTTGAGTCTCCAACAACAGGTTAACATGCATGCAATGACAAACTTTCCTCGTCTTATCTGCATTTAATTTGACCTTATTTTTCTAATATTCTAAAACCATTCGTTTGAAGAATCATCTCTGCTCTGAGTGGTCCGATGACCTGGGCAGTTACGATTGGTTCGTCTGTGTACAGTGCGCGTTGAAAAAAAAAACGGCGATAAACAATAGTATTTGCGCCTACATCATGGTTTGGTCAGTTACCCGGATGTGCGGCCATATTGGAGATACTCGGATGTAAACAAGAGCAGGGATGCAAATGTAAGAATTCATGATGTATTAAGTTGGGGAACGGAATTTGAAGTTAAAACGTTTGTGATTCTGAGTTGACTTTGTTTTGAGAGACTATAACTATATTTATGATGTACATTCAGCATTACAACTTTGCAGACTTTTAATTCACTTACAGCTACATTACACTGCATGAAATTATTATTTTTTATTTTTTTAAAGCAGAAAAGCGACAGCTGATTTGGTGCTTCAGATACAAAAGCTACAGATCTCACAGCTAGAATATTTTTTGTAAGAAATTTATAAATTTATTATACAATAGATAATCACATGACATTTCAAAAATTTGTCTGTTTATATAATTGCAAAAAAGTATATAGCATGTAAATAGGAGGAAGTTCTTTTGCTGCATTTATCCGAGTGCTTGTTGAAGAACGGAAAACTGACTTCCAGTCTCTTGATTACAGTCTGATTTGCCATGAATGCTGACGCAGACTGGGATTCAGCAGCCAGGCGGAATCGCTTTCATAACCAACAGCTCCAGAGCCATCCCGAGATCATCGTCCATTGTGTATTCCACGTAGAGACGCAATAAGGGACGTGGACACAACCGTAGGTAAGCTTTCCACCCACTCGAACAAATATACACGTTCCTGTTCAAAGTTTGTCACATGTACATTATACGTGGTACAACATACAGTGAAATGCTTTGACGACTAACTGTACGTTTGC
>JAOUQX010000018.1:3138698-3150924 GCA_028566295.1 Liobagrus marginatus | reverse complement strand
CATTCAGCAACAAGGAAGCAGTCAGCGGCGTGCACTGTATCCATAGCATTAATGGTGTACCGTTAATTTTAATTTTTGCACCCGTTACCTGTACCCGGTGTATAAGTCAACCCCCCCATTTTGATATTAATATTTGGGTGTAGAAAGTCGACTTATACACCGGCATATACGGTAATCATTTCTGTAGTACTAACTCAATCACACAGACCTCTGTGGCAAGTACCGCAAATGACTAGATTTGACTACAAATCTACATTTCCCTAAAAACACAAGTGTAATCATTGAAATTGTAACGGTTTGAAAAGGAAACGATGTTGGCAGGATAACTTTTCTAATAGACATTCAATAACCCTAACAATATCCGCAAAGCATTCAAAAGTATGACTTTAAAAAGATGCATTAAAAAATTCGGAAGAGTAGGTAAATCACTGGTTCTGAGGGAAAATACCTAATTTAAAAGGGTTAATAATTCTTTGTGCTACTTAAAGCTTTTAGTACTTAATAATAATAATCATCATCATAATAATAATAGCATGTATTGGATCAGATAATAATCTGATGGAGTGGGCTGTTTTTTTAAAGGTAGTGTAGGAGATTTAAAACAGGCTAACAATAACAAGCTAGCTTTGAAAGCCAAAGGCCTGCCATCCGTGCATAATCGGTTTCCAAAGCCACGCCTCAGAGCAGAGGCTCAAACGACAAACACGAGAGCGAGTCAGATTAGTGCATGTGTAATTCAGCGGCGAGTAAATATTACAGTACAAAGCGCATATTATTACAACGTCTGCGCTAACGGGGTGTACAGAGTTATGTAAATACATATGTTTACAGGCAGGTACAACAGCCCATCGTAATGCTCGGACCAAATGTTTTGATTGGACTAGGTTTTTTTGGGGCCTATGCCTTCCACAGACAATATAGACACATATTTAGACCACTTAGAGTGCTATTGAGATGTGAAGAGACTTTCAACCAGCATAACAAAAAATGATTTGAATAAAATCTCCTTCCCTGCCTTTTAAATATTTCAAATCAAAAACTGTTGCAGAGTCTAGGCAAATTCTGCTCCTACATTTTTTTCAAAAGATAATGTGCACGACATCTAGCCAAGTTAGGTTAGTGCACTGCAGGTTGCTGCCTTGCAGCTAGAATTAAAAACTTGCATTAAACAGGCGGTGTTAACCTGAGCATAACCTTTCACAGTGTTGTGTGTAAGAGTCTTGGCTGACTGCAGAAGACTGTTAATCCAGCCTCTCTTTTTCTTCCTGGTTCCTTTACCACTTACAAAAACATCTAGATAATGTTGTGACTTACATTGACGGTTCAAAAGGCACCATGTGAAAATGCTGCATTAAAAGAACGCTAGCTATCGACTCGCTTTGGTCCTTGTCACTTGAGCACAAAGCAGCTGGGTGATCAAGCAAAGTGTGATCAGTGCCATGTGTTCAGTGTTGAACTTTAATGGAATAACTCAATCTTTCTCTTTGGAGTGTGTCGGTTATAAAGGCAAAAAATATGTTGTAGTGTATAGAGTAAGAGTAACTGGTCAGTACATAATTCAATAAATTGAATTCAATTTGATTTTTATACAAATACTTATACTTTTAACAATAGACAGTGTCCCAAAGCAGCTTTAGAGGAGATAAAAAAATAAGAATGATCTTCTTATTAAAATTAAAAATGGATTTCAAAATTCAAAATGTTTTTAAATTTTCTAAATTAAAAACCATATGTATGCATTTTTGTCTTTTACAGTCTATGCAGCTAGATCCAGAGGGTTTTTTTTTTTGTGGAAAAACAACCCATAAAAATCATGAGACAATATTCCTCTGAATTAATTTTGGCAATAAATTGTTCTTTATCCCTCATATCAAAATGCTGCAAAATAGATGGTTTAAAGCAATGGATATTATAAAAATGGTAGCAAAGATTAAATGGGGTGCAGATTGTGAAGCTTGACGCTTTATAGGACACTTGTTGGATCAAAAATAAACTACGAGAGTATAGTTTATGGATCTGCCAGGAAGCCGTACATAAAAATGCTGGACACGGTACATCATACAGGATTTCTCCAAGAGCATTTAGGACTTCTCCAATCCAGAGCTTATATACAGAAGCAAGAGAACAATCACTATACAACAGAAGACTGACACTGGCTCTCATCTTTGCCCTTAAGATAAAAGCCAATAAAAGTAATCCAGCATACTCTTCAGTATTTCATCCTCAACATTCACACCTGTATGAAGCCAGACCCAGATACGTCAAGCTTGGAATATTCAAAAGCTTTGGTTGGAAATATCTGAATGTAAAATACCAGCATCTGATGTTAAACCCACGTTTAATTTGTACATTTATAATAAATGGAATGGAACAAAAGTGATAATAACCAACTATATGAGGTGAATGCAATACTAAATCAAGAACTGTTGTATTATTTTGAAAACGGATACGACCAGGATGTTTTATACCTGTGTATAGGATGTCGAATTGGCCACTCAAGACTCACCGGTGTGCGTGCGTGCGTGTGCACGAGTGTGTGTGGGGAAGGGGAGGAGAAACTGGTTTGTGATTTGTCTTAAAAAGTTGTTGACTATAAAGCCTATTTGAATAGAATGCCCTTTTTAAATTGATGTTAGACAACGGTTTTATTCAGAAAATATATTAATGGACATTTTAGAAAAAGGGTTTTCTTGGAATAATTTTAGAATTTCTTTAAAACATTGCATTGACAAATCTCTGTGATTGTTATAATAATTGTTGTTGATATTATTGGTATAGGTCTGATTGTGTATATTTATTGTTTAAGACAAAATTGTTAAATTATTATAAGTGATTCTAATCATGATTGTAAAACAAACAAAAAAAATAATTTTTTTATACTGTTGATTTGCATGAATATAGCCGTTGGTGCTGAAACGGCATTAAATCATAAATAAATCCTTCTTTTTCGATCACTTAGGATGTAGACAACAGAGACCAGAGCCATCCTCCTTTGTCCATTATCTCAGGAGCCTCCAGAGAAGGAGGGAAAGAAAAAGAGGTATGGGGACAGAGAGAAGGCATGCCAGAGGGGGAGGAAGGAGACTGCACTTCAAACTCCTATCAGCTTTTGGAGACCATCTCAAAAGATTTCCACTACAGCAACGGCGTCCTGAGACCAAAACCCAACCCGAACGCTATCCTGCTGCACCCACGCGGCCAGTACATCTAATTATGAGGGCTGTAGTATTTCTTCTGCAGTCTATTCAAGTCACCAGTAACGAGCTTTGTGATCTAATGAAGCTGATCCTGCTTGCTGCTTCATCGGACCAGTGACTTTATTCTACACTCCGTAAGCTGGTTTCATGCATATGAAGACCAATTGAGGCCTCAACTTTCTACACTATCCACAAACAGCTCTCAGGATGTAGATTCCAGATGTGGCTCCGTTAACAGATTTAAGCAGAACACGTTAAAAGCCTGAGCTGATGAATTCATCTAAATACGAACGAGCACTCATGCAGGCAACTTTCAAACATTACCTAACATTAGCATTTGGAAGAATTTCTGTTTATTACCTTTAAATGAGTTTTCCAGCATTGAACATTTTAACCGTTTATTCAGAGTAGAAGAAACTCCTTTATCCATACACTTTATTCAGAACTTTGAATGAACTTTGCTCAGAACTGAGGAATTGGAGGTGTGATGGACAACCAACTAGTATTTCAGGACACACACTCGTTGTTTTTTTTGTATGCGAGTTTGTTTAGCTGAGACTGATCATTTAAGAGTTAAAATGGCAAGCTATCGCTTTAAATCCATGCCCACGGTTACTGATAGAAATCTGAGTAATTATAAAGGCACTGGCAGAAATCTCCACAGCTAATACCTTAGGTTGGGGGTTAACTGATCTCGACTTATCTACAAAAAAGCATACATTTTGTATTGCAGCTATAAATACTATCCAGCGCAGCGTCATCATGCGTTAGACAGAGCTACAGGACAAGATGGAGACCTCACTGGAAGCTTTTACTGCTAGAAGAGTATGAACTTTTACCGGCTTGATTATTGCCGATGTGCTTTTGTTTGTATTTCTCTCCGTATTAATTACCTCAGTGTATCTTGAGTTTCGTTACCTTTCGATACTGTATTGAAGGCTACACCGGCTGCTCTTAATTAAAGCCTTATAAATAATTCCCCAATGCAGTAAATAACAGTGTATAGCATGTGTTAAAGATGTAAATATCTCGATACAGACCCATTAATTGATGAAATAATCTCACTTTAATTGTGTGGATTATTTGTGTACTCTACTGTAGATTTTGCAACGCCAGTAAAGATACGTTTCATACTTTTTGTTTATTGTAAAATATAATATGAGAAAGGGTTGGTTGGAAAGGGTGTTGGTTCACATACACAAAAATAAAAGCGACACAAACATTCTGTTTTACTTTAGAGCGGTTCACTTAGAGTTGGGACATCTTTGTGTGTTTTCTGGTGTGTGCGTAAGTTGCTCTGCTGAGAGAAGCTCTTCCCACACACACCGCAGTGGAACGGTTTCTCTCCGGTGTGAATTCGGTGGTGCATCTGAAGGTGGCTGATGCGGTCGAAGCTCTTGCCGCAGAACGAACATATGTACCATTTCTCTCTCACTGGATTTCTCCGCTGGCATAACGTGGCAAGGGCCATGCTGTTCCCTGTGCAAGCCTCTCGGTTCTGATTCTGGCTCGTGCTGTTGTTTAAGAGCGTGACCTGTTCATGAGTCGTTGAAGGAAGCAGGAGTCTGGGATGGATTGCTGTGTGTTGTAACGGTTCGCTTCTGGGTTGCTGAGGCATCCCCTCATGCCTTACTGCTTCTACGTTGAGTCTGTTTGTCATAGTTGTGTCACCCACAGAGCTGGATGTGCTAGAACCCACGCTCCACACCGAGGCGATCGGCGGACGCTCGTTTTGCTCAGGCACAATAGAGCAGTCGAGGTCTTCCGTATGGTCCACGTCGTTCTCCAGCGATGACCACGGCGGCGTTTCTCTGTCCTCGATCATCACACACTCTATGCTGCTCTCGTCTAAACTATCTGTCTCGGTCTCATGTTCTGTCGTTTTTTGAAATTCCGCTCCTCTCGCTTCCTCGCTGAATGCAGCTTGCTTCAGATCCTCTGTGTCAAGTTGGAGCTCTGTCGACGTCAGCGCCGGTAACTTTGGGAGAACGTCGTGCAAATTTATTTCTTCTTGCCTCACATGATCGTTGTCCTTTCCGTTACACACACCCGTAGAAGGTTGAGCTTTCCAACAAAGACGCTGAGTTATCCCATCTCTCAGTTCTCCAAGGTCCCCTGAGCAGAAAGGAATGAAACGATTAGTGCCAGGCAAGTGAATCAGCCAAGGTCTTCTATTTATTTTTAAATCATAGCATGAAAAAAAAAAACGTAAGGAACTTGTATACAATAAAGTTAATTTACTGTACATGCTTATGCAAGATGGGAGAAATTGGGTATCCTGGAGGAATATAACCGCTAGAAGAAACTCGTACGGTCATAACTGAGAACAGCTCTGTTCTGTTATTTTAAAATTGATTTAAATCTTCAAATGCGTATGGTAGACGCCTTTATCCAGAGCGACTTGAGATATGTATAGCATTTAGCGGACGCTCTTATCCAGAGCGACTTACAACTGAGCAGTTGAGGGTTAAGGGCCTTACTCAGGGGCCCAGCAGTGGTAGCTTTGCAGTGCTAGTAATCGAACCCTGGTCTTTCGGATCAGCAGCCCAACACCTTAACCACTGAGCTACCACTACTCCAGTCATTTAAGAGCCTTGCTCAAGGGCCCAGCAGTGACAGCTTGGTGGTCCTGGGACTTGAACCCACAACCTTAGAATTCTCATTCCTTATATCACCTTAATTACTGAGCTATGACTACCTTATAAGGTTGCAAGACTGGTGAATGTGGTTTGTTTGTGATGACGTCATACTTTCACGTCTAGCCCGAACGCTGTGTGTAATCTCTGCTGTTGTAGGTGAGTGAGGCTGTGTGCTGTTGTGCTGCTCGGCGTTACCTCGCTTTGGTGCACCGGGTGCCGGGAGCAGGCTCGGGGTCACGCTGCGGTTCTGAGACTCTTTCACAAACCGGAGTTCGTTTTCAACCGTCTCCAGTTTTTTCTTCAGCGCTTCAATCTCGGAGTCTTTGCGGCAGACCTCCAGACGCAGCACCAGCAACCCGTCATCATACAATTTGCTGATTTCGGCTACAGCTGACTGAGCTAGCACGGCCATGAGCGAGGCAATGTTAGTGTGGAAAGAAACACTGCTGCTGCTCGTCGTGTCCTCCGACAGCATTGTGCGATAACTCAACCTCTCATAGACCTAAACTTCACTTTTCACCTTTTCTTAATAACAAGATAACACAATTTTTTTTTAAAATCTATCATAAAAACAAACCGGTATCTTTCTCGAATCTCTATAGCTAAATAAGGGGCTACTTCCGGTTTGTGTGCGTTTTACCGTAAATACTGGAATTGAAGGGCAAATATTTTAACGCAAGCCTCCTAAATGAAAGCATAACACGTAAAGGCAGAATAATAATACAACTGTTAATGTGGGATCAAACTAAAACGGAATTTTTAACCATGAGCAACATATTTGATGAATTTCCAAGTCGTATGCCAGTGTTGTGTCTGTGGTCGCGTTTTGCAAACTCTGCTGAGGGGAAAGCCGCAGCTCGGGTTTGCTCCTGTATGTGTTTGTAGGACATCCACTTTGCATTTATTTACATTTAATGGTTGCTTTACATGCCGTCTTGGCCACTAAAATCTGATATGGCGTGCAGACATCCTGTTAGTCCTGTCAGTCATTAGTTTGGGCTAGATGAGACTTTACAACCCATGTTACACACCTTTACCCTGTGTATTCTTTACCTTTACTACTCCCCATGCTGGACCCACCCTGATTGTGAATGATCACCCAGAATGTGAACAATTGTTGTGCTCATTTCACCATTGATTCATGTTCAGTAACCACTTCCTCCTGGTCAGCATGGCACAGGATCTAGACGTGTATTTTGGGAATACTAGGATGCCAGTCCATCTAAAATCCTCCACACAGTCATTAACTTAATCTCAAGATTTTGTTGCAAGTTCCAATGTACTAGAAAAGCCTTTTCAAGAACCAAAGGTCCTCATCCGCAGATTGCGTGTTCACATGGAACAGCAATTCACAGTTCACCATTACATTAACGTTTCTAATGATGCGGCTTGTTTGGCACAAGATCACAGCTCTGTTCATGATAACATGCATATGTGGTTAACTTGTGAGCAAGTTTCTTACTGAGTCATGCAATGAAATATGAGCGTAGCAATGATAACATTACAATACCTTACTATATCACTCAGATAATGTTAGATAAGCAGAAGGAAGTAGAAACTAAAAGGAAAAGATGGTTTTACTTGTAAAAAAAAAAAAAAGATTTGAAACATCAGTGCTATTTAAAATATTGTAGCATCACATTAATAAAAAAAAAGCAAGGTTTACTTTTTTTTTTTTAAAATAATCATATTAGCACTCAAAAGTGTGCTGCCTACAAAAATCTGGTAGCACAAAATATCGGTCACTAATATACAATGTTTATTTTCTTTTAACACACTTACATTAAAAATCCTTACAAGGATGGTTTGTTCAAACTACACCCGCGTGATGTTCTTGTAAACCTACGGACATTTATGATTAAAAAAAAAATAAAAAATCCTTTACATGTCATGTTCTTCATGTCTAGGGGGTTAAAAAAAAATAATTTTTAATGAACAAAATCATTTATGATGTCCTTACGAAATTGACCCAACTGAAGTGTCCAAACGAGCAGGTGACAATAAATCATCATAAGTTTACTTTTAAAATGTTGACCTTTTTGAAGCATGGTTTAGATATTTGCTATAAAGAAGTGTAATGAATGAGAATTAAAAACAAAGAAATACGCCACTAGTGTTTTATTTTAAATGACTGTGTTAATAAAAATGAAACAATTAGAGCCAATGAAACTGTTTCTTGTTACTACTTTTAACTGACTGTTACTCTGTTAATGATCTCGGTTTATATTCGGAGACTAGCTGTAGGCCTTTTTCTAACAGTGTTTTGTTTAATGATCAATGACCAATCAATTGGTTTGTGTGTTGTATATAATGTTTCAGACGTTTTTTTTTATTTCTCCTTACTGTAGAACTGCTAATCAACACACGTTCCTGCAAGAATCGAATGAAATCAACGCTGATGTTGCTATACAAAATCTCTGCTATGTGTAACGGCCAGACTGTCGTGTTGCTCTCTGACCAGCGGGTGCACAGGTAATCCTTGCAGAACAGTGTCTCTGTCTGGTGTGTGTGTTTTCTGATGAGACTTTAGGCTGGATCGTTGAGTGAAGCATTTCCCACACAGGTTGCACTGGTACGGTTTCTCACCGCTATGCACCACGGCATGCCGTATCAGATTGCCCTGTTTGGTAAAGCTGCGGCCACACTGGTTGCACGTGTATGGCCTCTCGCCGGTGTGGCTACGCATGTGCTCCTTCAGCTGGCCAAAACGCAGGAACGTCCGCTCGCAGAATGAGCATCGAAAGCGCCGCTCTCCGTCCATGCTGGTTACCCGCTGAGGCCGGGAACGCCGGAGTCCGCCACGGCCTCGTCCTAAAAACACCTGGTTGGGTAAATTGGAGGCAGGCTGACAGGCCATGCTGACGCCGACCCCGGCCTGACCAGGCCTAGATAAAAAAGCCCTGCGATGCTGATGCGTGCTTGAGCTATCTCGCCTTTGCCTTTGTAGCATGTAATCTGACTCATGTGCTCGGTCTCGGCACCATGCTGGCTGGCGCTGCTCATGAACCTGGCCGTCACCGTACATCTCCAGCGGGTCATCCGGTATAGCTTCTGCTTCGCTTCCGGCTTGTTCTATGGCTGCTTCCACAACATGCTGAGAGAAGACTGTAGACTGAAGACCACATGAAGGCCGAGAAGATATGAAGGACTGCTCTGTACTTTCTAAATCGTTACTGTTGTTGTTATAAGCAAACTCGGAGTGAATAGTTTCTTCTCTCTTTTGCACGGATCCTTCCACCAGGATAACCTCTACTTCCTTCTCTTCCTCATCCTCCTTTTCAGCTTTTACCTGAACTCTCATACTGCTTGAATGCTCCTCATGGCTTGTAGCTGGTGAAATGATGTGTGAAAGGTGTGTCCTCTGGCTCTCCGCATCTTCACCAAACTGGTTTTGTTCTTTAATTATCTCCTGAGCCGAGTTCTGCGACTTGTTGCCATGACACTTATACAGGAACTGCCCTGCAGCTGAAGAAGACATATAGATTATTCATATGCATATAGACTTATATTATACCCGCTATATGGCCAAAGGTTTGTGGGAACCTTATCAGCACACCCACATAAAGTCTGCCCATTGTCTCCACAATCTGGAAGAAAACCTTTTGATAAGTGTGGAGATTATTATAGGAGGAATTGAATAAAAAAATTTAAAAAACCATATGGATGTGAAGGGCAGGTGTCCTAATACTTTTCTCCATCCAGTGTATACAAGTTTATTATACCTTATTATATTAGTGACATTTGAACTCAGATCGATTTCTAGACAGTATCAAAAACTCTACTATTAAAATGTCCATTGTGTATATAAAGCCTAGCTATTCTCTTACCCTCTGCAGAATCCCATGAGTCATTTTCATTCCTCTCCTCTTTAATGGTCGTGGCTGCAGATCCGTCCTCGAGTATTTGAATAGTCTACAAGATAAAGCAAAAAACATTTTAATAAACAAACAAACACAAAAAAAGAAGATATAAGTATTTAGTCTCATCAGGGCATAAACCTGTTAGAACAGTCATAAAGAATGTTATGATCATTCACAGTAATAAACAGCACGGTGTTGTTTAGACCTGATGGATATGTTGTGTAGACGCCTGAGGATCCTCCTGTGTTGGTGGAACTGGCTTTGCAGCACTGCAAGCATCTACGCCAGTGTCTCTCGCACACACACCCTGAAAGGGTAGCTTCTCAGAGGAGCTGCAGATAAACACTGAATAAAAAAGGATTAAAAAAAAAGAACCGATTGGTAAGCGAATTAGGGTTTATATGCTATTTCTATTTGTGTTGTATTAAAGACGGGGGGGTGGGGGTGGGGGTGGACACACCCCAATATTTCGATTGAACATGTGATATTTCGTTTTGGGCAAATTGGGATATTTTTCGTAAAAATGTTAAAACATTATATAAAAAAAGAGCTAGCTTAAGTATTTGAGAAAGTGCTGTTCTTAAACCGTCATGTGAAGACATTTGACACTGATGAAAAAAGTTCATTATTTTGCGACTTGCAGCTGCGGTAACGAACCCAATCCAATTCGAATTCATGATACACATTCCATTTTCGCGCCACAACAAATCAAATCCGTGATACGGATAGTGGGAGATGATTTTTCACCATGAAACTTAGTAAACAAGAGGACGTATTTAGTACCTTTGCGTCTCCCTCTTCCGCGTACCTTCCTCAGTTCGTTCTCCATCAGCTGACATTTCCTCTTTAGGCTGTCAATGTCTCGCTGACTGCGGGAGAGCTCGAGACGGATAATCGCACAGCTATCGGCCACGCGCCGGTTAATCTCCTCCGTGGCTGCTTTGGCCACAATCTCCATAACAGACAACAGCTGCTCCTGGAAAGTGTACTGAGACATTTTATGCTTTCCTAACGTCACACTCAACCTTCGCACACAGTTGCGTTTTGAAATGTCCACTTTTTAAAATACTCTGGCTGTGAAATTAAAACCAAATGTAACATGTCACTGAACAAGGCTGCAAACGCTCGCTGCAAACATATGCAAACTCTTACTTCCGGTTGTGCCCATACGTCACTACCGTAAACATTCAATTTTTATCGCAAAGCACGGGAGCTGTTTATAAGTCGCTAATAGTGGTGGGAGGTCCGATTCTATTAAAAGATTCGGCTCTTTTGGCTCGGCTCCTTTATTAGAATCGGCTCTTACGGCTCCCAAATGGCTTCCTATTGTGTTCACACTGGGCCTTCTATTGTAGCCTTATTTAGTAATTATGAATGTTTTGTGGGTTGGTAAGCAATTTTTTTATTCAGCGTTTTCAAAAAGGCCTTATTTTTATTCTTTCTTTTCGTTACAAAAAATACACAGTTACTATTGTTTAACATATCAAACCTTTAAATGAACACATAACCGCAGCAATCACAGCAAACAAGTTATTTAAATAATGGACAAAATATTAACATTATGATACTTTAGATAAAAGTATTTGATCCCTGGCCTCTCTTTGTCGCTCTTTGTACCTGGCCCGTACCACTACACTCGCTGTCTTTGAAGCGTCTGCCCCCTTCCCCCCTTTTTTTTATTACATAATGGTATGATCGTACGGTCTGTCATTACATGTGATTGGCTGCACAGTGTGTCCATCAAAATAAAGTCCCGCCCCTGCTGAGTAGTAGCGACTGAAGATTCGGCTCTAAATGACGAGAGTCGACTCTTCTGTTTTGCTACAAAGAAACGGCTTTTAAAGAGGGCGGGACCTTCACAAACCAGAGTGTTATAAAGTGTCATAGACGCATTTAATAGTAATGATAATACTAAAAAATATTAAAGTTAGCGAAACATATAGTCATCTTCACACTTATTTAAACAGTCATATCCATTTATATAGGCAACTGGTTAGCCTGCATTTTTTTTGTGGTGGGTGTTTACGGTTATCTTATATTTCTGTATTTTGGTTTTTTAGACCTACATTATGAACCGACCAGCAGTCTTGGCTCCTAAAAACCTCCAGATATTTTTTTTGGGCCATCGACATTTGCTGTAAAGGGAAGACGATGGCTGTTCTTCCAAGACTAGGGATCCTGGAGAGCAAAAACTTGGAAATACACACCGGATTGGACAACAGTCCATGGCAGGCCACCATGCACCTACTGACATGGTCAAAAATCAGAATCTGGCATAATTTAATATATACATAGACATTCTACTCCATGAATTCTACTCTCATGTCCAGGGTGTTTCTGTGAGGAGTTTGCATGTTCTCCCCATGCTTGTGTAAGTTTTCCCCGGGTACTCCGGTTTCCTCCCGTCTCTGATCGCATGTGATTGGGCATAGGTGAATCGGTTACTCTAAATAGTCCATAGGAGTGAATGTGTGTGTGAATGGTTGTCTGTATCTAAGTGTTAGTGCTGTGATTAACTGCTGATTGTACA
>JAOUQX010000018.1:3087514-3100888 GCA_028566295.1 Liobagrus marginatus | reverse complement strand
TTTTTTGAGAGAGAGAGAGAGAGAGAGAGAGAGAGAGAGAGAGAGAGAGAGAGAGAGAGAGAGAGAGAGAGAGACTTCAAATAGAGCAGGTCTTGCGGGTGGAAATTTCCACTCCCAACAAAGCTTAAAAGCAGAGATCAGTCGAGTATTGTGTGGAAATTTACCACATTACTTGATCCACTACCGTGATTTGGTCCTTGAACAAGGCCCTTAACCTCAGTTGCTCCAGGGATGCCGGACGTTCTGGCTGACCCTGCACTCTGACCCCAGCCTTCAAATTCATAAGCTGGGATATGTAGAATAAAAGCATCATGTATGTTATAAATAAGATCTGAATTTGAAAGAAGGCATTGTTGGTATGTGTGTGTTTACACATAATGGCAAACGTTAATCTGTGCTTCATTAATAAAGTTACATTTTTCTGAAAAAGTTTCAGTAAAAAAACATAAAAATATCATGCTATTCTTTGACTGTATCTATTAGGAATGGACATGAAATGTGATTTATCTAAATTCTGCTGAACCCTACATATAAAGTGGAGCATGGCAACTTGGAAAAGTCATGTCCAGTTTCCCAATTATAAAAATGCACACAAAATCATCAGATTATTAGATTGTGTGTGTTACATTAGCACCTTGATTTCACACAGAAGAGAAAGGGATACATGAAAAAAAAGAAGCTTGGAATGACTAATAGTGAGATCGCAGTGAAAATGTAGCAGTGTGGTTTGACACATGGATTGAACCTTAAAAATGATTCACTTCAATTCAATTTTATTTATAAAGCGCTTTTAAAAATACACATTGTCCCAAAGCAGCTTTATGGAAGATAAAGAATAAGAAGAATAAGTCAACTTCTGAAATGTGTGAAATGTAACTTTGACATATAATTATGTAATAATGTAATTATCCCAATGAGCAGCCTCGGGCGACGAAACCTTGGAAAACTTGCTTGGAAGAAACCTTGAGAGAAACCAGACTCAAAGAGAAACTTGTCCTCATGTGGGGAACAGCAGAATGTGTGAATTATGAATTTATGATTTATGATTTTATTCATGTATTATTTGTAAACTGTAACCATGTAGATACAGTAACAGGCCAAATGTGGGAATTTCTATTTTTAAAAGATTTTGAAGTAAACACTAAGGACACCTTAATGGAACTTTCCACACCCCTCTTACCCGTATAGCCTTAGCATTAGCATTAGCATGCAGTGGAAATTTACACCGGTTGTTTAAAAAAACTCTGGCAATGAGCCAAAGTATCTAAATCTCCCCACTCAGGATGCATTAGTTAAGTCTAGCTTAAACAGATATTAATGATCATATCAGCCAAAATGATTCAGAACCTATTCGGGGTTCATACATTTTTAATTAAAATTGATATGACAAAATAAGTACAGTAGGAGCCAAGTGGCTAAAGGTTTGTTATTCAGAAGGTGAAAAACAAAACAAAACAGGTTCATTCATCTGTTTGAAAGGGAATGCCATCACGCCCAGTTCCTTTCATTGTGCAAATAGTTGTTTTGTTATAAACAAACAGGGGACAGGACAAACTAAAATCATCCCAGTGATATAATAAAATCTTGTATTGCACATGATACACGTGTATGTTATCAAAAAAAGTACAACAAACGAAACACAAATGTTCTTCTTATTATTTTATTATATACACATATAAATTAGATTCTGGCCATATTCAAATGTTAGTTTTAATTTCTTCACTTTCTGCATGAAGCTCTTATTTGTTTCTTGTTAAGTTTCTAGAATGTTCAGGAACTTGGATTTGATTGGCCGGTAGGCGGGGCTACGAAACTGTATAAGGAGCGGAAATATGCGGGGGATGCAGTGTCTCTTGTTGGACGTTTTCTGTTCTTAATCCGGCTTTATATAATACACACTCGAGCTTTTTTGGTGAGCCGTACGAAGGTGGGGAAATTTTCTTTTATAAAACAAAAAAGTGCGTAATTATAAAAATACAACATGGCTATGACATTAAGAATTTGACTTCTGGAACTTGTTATTAGGTTGTTCCCGGTGTGTTTTGCGTTGCCGTAATGAATGTAATAAAACGCACTGTTTTTTTTTGCAGGTGCTTCACAATGCCTGAGAAAATCCGCATCAACAGCCCTAATGTGCACTACACTGAGGAATTCATTGAGTCCCGGTACGCGTACCAGACCTCCTCAGTAACCCAGAGCGAGGACACGTACACAGTGAGGCGCTGCTAGAATTTATCCTTCTTCTTTTTGCTAACTCTGTCACGTTGAATAAAGCGTTTGCTAAAATTGACTACTGAATGAATGAAAACGTTCACCGCGCATGCGCGTACTAGTAACGTAACTGATCGCCTTTTTTGCGCACCCACTCTTAAGTACAAACGTTTCAATAATAGTTGCAAAAGATTTAAATACAATGTATATAGTTATGCTTTTTTGTTACTTAAATTTATCATGAAATATAAAATTGAGCTATGTAGTAATGGTATCTGACCATCTTTTAAAAGGATATTTAAAAAAAGAAGAAGATACATTTGCAGCATTTGGCAGACACTCTTATTATGTAAAGGGACTTGATCACGAGCCCAACGGTGACCGCTTGGTGGTCCTGGGAATTGAAATGATTCATTTCAAACTATTTTTATTCTGTTTAACAACTAGTATATTATTGCTAAAAATAATATAAAGTAAAAAAAACATTATGAAAATATCCTGTCCATACCTTTAGGTGACGCCACACAGCACTGACTTTACATTTCGCACAAAACGCCATGTACCCAAGCTCGGTGTCATGCTCGTGGGCTGGGGTGGAAACAATGGCAGCACCGTCACCGCGGCTGTGCTGGCCAATAAGCTTGGCCTAAGCTGGAAAACCAAGACTGGCATCAAGGTAAAGAATATTTTTTTAAATAACATTTATAACAACGGTATAGCATTGGGATTATTTGGAAATGCTATTAATATGTCTGATCTATAATTCTCATCCTGTGTACTCAGACATCTTCCTTTTCTGTCCTTTCCCCCAGACTCCCAATTACTATGGTTCCCTGCTGGAGTCTTCTACTGTGTCTCTAGGCTTTGGGCCAAAGGGGGAGATCTTTGTTCCTTTCAGAGAACTGCTGCCAATGGTGCACCCTAACGACATCATATTTGATGGTAACGACAGACAGCTTGTTGCGGATTCATAAATGTTGTGACCATTGATCTATATAGCTTAGGTAGACTATCCTTATACGTGTTCTAGGTTGGGATATCTCCTCTATGGATCTGGGTCGTGCTATGGAGCGTGCTCAGGTTCTAGACTGGAACCTTCAGGAGATGCTTCGCCCCCACATGAGTAATCTCAAACCAAGGCCCTCTATTTACATCCCGGACTTCATTGCTGCTAATCAGGAGCACAGGGCTGACAATGTCCTCACCGGCACCAACGCAGAGCAGGTACAAAGCTTAAGGAGGTGCCTATTAAATGTTTTCCTTTTTAAACGAGTATTTTACAGCAAACCAAAACTGACCTAACTGCATGCGGTATTTATGCAGATGGAACAAATCCGCAGAGATATTCGTGACTTTAAGTCGAAGAGCGGCGTGGACAAAGTCATAGTGCTGTGGACCGCAAACACCGAGAGATTCATAGATGTCGTAACAGGTGTCAACGATACGGCCAAGAACCTTCTTGCCACCATACAGGTGACTGAGACACACAATATCAAGCACTGATCTCAACACTAGTTCAACTCAACTCGCGCTTTATTGTTATTCTTCCACATTCACAGTATACAAAAAATAATAAAAAATGCTGTTACTATGGATCAGGGTGCATAGGAAGTGATGCAACAAGTAACAAACAACAGTAAATACACATAAATTAACTGTCAATGAGCTTTAGTGTTTTAAATATGAGGTATGTGTGAAGCATGTGGTCAAAATGTGTGCAATGTACAAAAAAAATAGATGCAAGTGCACACGGTCATAGGTGACTGTGTGCAAATGTCTGTGCACCGTGTAACAGTTAAAGTTGGAGTGCAGACATTTGCAGACATGCTTTATGACCTAAGCTGTCTGAAATGAGTCTTATTTTATTGATTTTTAAATTTTTTTTATTATTATTCAAGGTTTCATGTTAGTTATTAGTATAAAATTTAGTGTGGGGTTGACCGTGATTGACACGCTTCATATGCGAAAGCTACTGTTATTTATTGCAGGTGTCTTTACAACCTTTCCACCTTCATTATTTTTTTTTATTTTAGATGCCAACTCTTGGCATGGTTCCCCATTTTGCCGTACAGCAGAAAATACCGTAAATATTTTGTTATAGCGATTAAATATTATCCAAGTAATAGATAAAGTTACGACAGCTGTAATAATAACGAAAATTGTCTAATATTACCACCGGCTGGCTCGTATGATGTTCTGGTTAATAGCTTAACACTTTAATAAAACCCCTGTTTCCTCTTCTTTGTAGAACGGAGGAGAAGTATCTCCTTCCACCCTGTTTGCTGTGGCTAGTATCCTGGAGGGCTGTGCCTACATCAACGGTTCCCCTCAGAACACCTTTGTACCTGGAGCTGTAGAACTGGCCGTTCAGCATGCGGTCTTCATAGGAGGAGACGACTTCAAATCAGGCCAGACGAAACTTAAATCCGTTCTGGTGGATTTTTTAGTCAGCTCAGGAATCAAGGTAAAACAGACACACGGTTATTTAAATGCATATTTTGCAGAATGTTTCCAGAGACGCCTCCTTTTACGACATGCTTTGTAATCTGCTTCCTTTGGGTTGCAGCCAACCTCCGTTGTGAGCTACAATCATCTAGGAAACAACGATGGCATGAACCTGTCTGCTCCGCAGCAGTTCCGATCCAAAGAGATCTCCAAAAGCAACGTAGTGGACGACATAGTGAAGTCCAATTCAGTTCTGTACAAGCCTGGAGAGAAACCCGACCACTGTGTAAGAATGATTTCTCTGACATGTACAGCATAATAGTTGGTCAGGCGTTATACTTCAGACCCAACTCGGTGCTTTTATGTGCTCATATTTATGAGTGGATCATTGCATGCATTTTGAGTGACATGTAAACTTTGTAAACTAGGTGGTCATTAAGTATGTCCCCTATGTGGGAGACAGCAAACGAGCAATGGATGAGTACACGTCGGAGATCATGATGGGTGGCACAAACACAATTGCTCTGCACAACACATGTGAGGTGAGTACATTAGAGAAAAGTTAAATTACTGGAGGTTAAAAACAGATCTGTGTTTTCCTGAAGGCAGTATAATTTGGGACTTTCTTTAACCTGTATTTGACATGGATCTCCATGTAGCTGTGTCTCAGTGGCATCTCTTTACTGATTTAGGATTCACTGCTGGCCAGTCCTATCATTCTGGACTTGGTTATTCTGACCGAGTTGTGCCAGCGAATCACGTTCCGCACACAGCAGGACTCATCCTTCCAGTCCTTCCACAGCGTCCTATCCCTACTCAGCTTCCTCTGCAAGGCCCCGCTCGTACCACCCAATGCACCGTTGGTCAATGCGTTCTTCCGCCAGCGAGCATGCATCGAAAATGTTATGAGGTATGGGGAAAAAGTCGTGTGTATGCATCATATAGGTTTTCACTGTTGTAACCAATGACGATAGTTTTGATTTACTAGCAATATGGTTTTGGACAGTTTGTCAAGGCATTAGCAGTTTAAACTATATTTTTAAGCCATTTTCATGCGTACGGGGGGGAAAAAGTAGATATCGGGTATTTTATATATAAGGAAGCTGCCTGGATGATCAAAACACTGCAGTTCCATCAGAAGTAAGATGACTAAAGAATCAGGTGACTCCGATCCAACATGTAATTCAAGTGAGTGTATTGCGTGCCTGAAGACAACCTGGACTTCATGGACTTTCATTCTTAAATATCCAGTATGTGCTAAGATAAAGATCTAAAGATATTTACATAATGCTCAAGGCTAAAAGAAAAGAAAACCAATAACACCAACATTGAGTAAGAAAATACACTGTATACATGTATAAATATACATTCATTTCTGATAAGTTATGCATGTTTCATCACCTAATCATGAAAATTTAAATTGCACACCTTGAATACATTTTTACAGTAAATTTTAGTGCAACTTAATAGGAAATACTAAATTACATGCTTTAATATTCATGACTTAAAATTAAACGAGACTGAAAATGATGCAGTGCGATGTTGCTAACCGAAATTGTTTCTTTTGGGTTCTGTCACACAGGGCTTGTCTTGGCCTTCCCCCTCAGAACAACATGCAGCTTGAGTACAAAATGCTGAAAAGCTTCAAGGCTTGTCAAGAAAACCAGGTGCACAGCCCTGTACCTACAAAAGGAAACAACATCACCAAAGTGTACCACTGCCTTGAGTGCAATGGAGCCAATAACCCGAAAATTGTTGACCGCTAAAAAAAGATCTTCCCATTACAGAGTTGATCACTCGGTCTAATAAAATGATCAAAAAGCTTAGCTAGAAAGGTCAAGTTTGAGTGCTAAATTTTATTCGGAAAACAGTCACACCTGAGTCTATTGCAGGGGTCTCCAATCCTGCTCCTGGAGGTCACTGTCCTGCAGAGTTTAGCTCCAACCCTAATTAAACACACCTGAACCAGCTAATCAATGCTTTACGAGAGGTTAAAAACTTCTAGGCCGGTGTGTTGGATCTAAACTCTGCAGGATAGTGGCCCTCCAGGAGTAGGATTGGAGACCCCTGGTCTATTGAAAGGTAAGATCAATTGATTAATCAGCTGATGGTGTAGCTCCTGCTTGACAGAAATTAAAACCTGCACCCACACTGGTTCTTTACATATAAGACTGGACATCCCTGGCTTGTTGGACAGAATTTCTAACGCTGCTTTATTCCTCATTGGCCAATAAGTTTTAAAACATAGTAACGTCTTCTAAACCAGGGCCGGGCAACTCCGGTCCTCAAGGCCCACAGTCCTGCAGAGTTTCACTCCAAACCGGAGTTGCCCAGCCCTGCGCTAAACAGTCCTTAGTTTTGTAAATTAGTTCATTTACGGATTGATGTTATACAACTTTTTCTTCTTCTTCAAGCAATACAATTTAAAAATGCTTGATTTAAATCTTGCAAAAATAGTTTTTGAAAAATGCACTTTGTACAATTAATAATTGTACTAAAAAACAAAATAAAAGGTCTGGGTTTTTTAAGCCATTTTAAGACCTTCTACTATAGGGTTCAGGTTGAGCTAAGAACATTTACAGACCCAAAGAACACTTAAAGAAACGGTTTGCCACAGTGTACTGTACTGTTATCATTATTTTTGAAGTGATGTATTTTTGTAGATGTAGAAGCAGATTAAATGTAATCAAAGCTGTACAATAATGTAACTGCAAATTTTGCAATAACTATCAAATATCTTTTTTTTTTTATATCATCAAAATGCACATGCAAGAAACTCTTAAGTTGTATAATGTTCATGAAACGCCTGTAGTGTTATTTTGTACTTTATGGTATCAAAATAAACAGTTTGGGTCAAATAATCAGAAATGTGTCAGTGTTCAATTATTTACACAATAAATTTGTATAGGAATTCTTTATTGCTTTAGTGTTAGTGGTGCTTTGTGTTATTTTTCTATTATATCCTCCCTAGCACAAAAGGAACTGTAGATCAGTTGTAATACAAACTTTTACATTCCTTAAATGTGTGTAAATCTGAAGCGGAATAAGTGAAGAAATTGTAATAATGATAACTTACTGATTATGTAAGTAATAAAAAAGGTGGTTAAATTAAATAGTTGTTTGTGGTTACAGTAAAGTCTTTTCTAATTTTCGTTTTTAAGTATTTTAAGCTAATGTGTTTCTTGCAGCAATTATTTTCCTTTTTTCGGTTTTCAACTCTGAAAAGCTGAATGATTAAAAATACATTCAAAACAAATGACATAAAGCAAAAATATAGCTACCCTTTGTAGCCCTTTGTTACGTTTTAGTTTAGTGCACGAGCTAGAATGCGGAAGCGAATGAAATCGTATACACTACGTTGGAAGTTTGGCGGCATTTCGGATAAGCGCTATTGCGCATGTCAGCAGCGGTAGCCATAGCAACACTTTCCCCATTGACTGCATTGATAGCATGAATCTAACCAGCTAGCATGAATTTACAAAAACAAGAGTAGCTTTTTAGCCGAATTGTAACATGGTTGACTTTAATAATTAGTTCAGAACTAAACGATACGATTTAAAGTCCGTTTTAATGGCTGAAAAGAGGCGGACAGGAGTCGCTGCAGAGCCCAAATCAGCCAAAGCCGAGAGCGACGAGGAGTTTCTGTCTCAGGCCGGAGTGGGAGTGCTGCTCCGGGGCGCGCTGCTGAAACTGGCGGAGGCCCGACCGGTGGATGCAATCGCATTTCTGGCTGAGCATTTCACTAACGAGGCGTCGGAGACTGCAAGCAGCGGAAGAGGTGATGGAGGAGATGGTGATGGACGAAGAGATGGAGAAGAGAAATATCAGGACGCACTGGAGGAGCAGCAGCTGAATACGGCGCTCTGGCATCTGGGCTTAGCACATCACTCACAAAGGTGTGGGTTTTAATTACATTGTTTTCTTACACAAAGTCAGGGTGATTATAGGATCAAAGGTTTTAGGTATTGGACAGTATTTTACATAAATTCCTATGTGCTTCAATGCATGAGTTGTTGGTTAACAATATTCTATTAATCAATGGAAAGAGACAAACATTGTACCAAATCTGATCATAGGTTTATTCTCATTCTCAGCTCAGCAGTGACTATCATAAAGCAGCCAATATATATATGCACACTGTTTAAAATCCCAGAAATCCTGATGACTGATAAACTCTAACATTACACTAAGCCACTCTACTATGATGACAGTATCCTCGATGATCCTGAAAATAGTTAAACTATGAAACAATGCTGTATACTTATCCAAGGCTATGAAATGTATAACCCAAATTCCCCCCCAAAAAAGCCTCAGCTTGGCAGATTCAAGCTTTTTGCCATGACCGCCTGTCCTAGTACCCTGAATCAAAGTGTATAGAAAACCTGTGGGTTATCCGAAGAATAATGCTTGGAGCATCTGAAGAGACTCTATTACAGATCTCAGTCTCAGATTCGTTTCTCTTTATCCCCCACACTTATCAAGTTGTTCAAAAATACTGATAAGGATATAGTGAAATAATGTATTATTAAAATGGACAATATAAAATGTTAAATTATAGTAAGAGTAGGATTAAAAGGGGGAAAAAGAGAGCATGAGACAGAGATTAGTGAGGACACAGGGTGATAATCAGAGGAGATTTCTGTTGACACCGAAGGCTGGAGATAATAAAGGATTGATAAGAGGTGGAGGGGAAAATTTGATAAAACTGCCTTAGACAGATGCAGAATGTTACGTGGTCCGCTAGACGGGAACAAGGTTCTCTAAACAACGTCTGCAGAAGATAAGGTTCCAACGTATCAAGTTCTTCAATAAAGTAACTTTTTAAGGACTTGATAAATGTTGCATAGATACTTCAGGGAAAAATAAGGTTTAATAAGAACTGCACTAGGAAACTTGGCAGGGAACCTGAAGGTCAGAGCTGGGAAAATGTGACCTTGGAACGCTGCACCGAAATGATAACGAGGATATAAATGGAAGGGGCATCTAGTATAAATATAGAGGAGGATTTTCAAGAGAACTTTGGTGTTTGGTGTTCATCATTGCGGTTGGTGGTGACCTGCTGGGAGCTCTTAGAAACGTGTTTGCTGACTACAATTATACTTAAAAGGTTGTTGCTCTTCTCATCCAAGACTGCAGCATCTTTATTTACTTTTTAAGCATTTATTGGTTTTTGAAAATAGTTAAGTAAAAATAGCTGAATTTGACAAGACTAAAGTCTAAAGCCACTCTTCCGACAAAGTGATTTTTGGAGAAGAACCAGTGCTGTTATGTCGGCAAAGCTAAGTACAAGATGCAGAGATGCCAGCAATTATGATGTTTAGGATATCTTAATTATATCACATTTCTAAGAATTTTAGGCAGTTTCACTGTTTATAACAAGGGTGCCAATAATTTTGGAACAGATTGTAGATTATAGTATTTAGAAATTGTCTAATTTATATGAATGGAACTCATTTACCATCATCTTTGATTGCTTTCAGGTCTGCATTCAGCAACAACATCCGTGTGGCTTATGATCAGCTTAGCGAATGTGGCACCGGTCAGCATGCCCCTGGTGGAGTCCAGGGCCGACTCTTTACCGAGATGCTGCGCTGTGTGTGCAGTGACAGCGGGCTGTCCGAGACAACGGCTGCCCCGCTTCTCCGTCGCCTGCAGTGTCGTGATTACGAGGCCGTGCCATTCGAGCTTTTCCGGCAGGCTGTGTTGACGTGTGCGACATTCTCTGACTACCTCGACAGAGCTCGATGCCTGTATGCTACTGTGGCGTGGAGTCCTGAGCGTCCTGCAAGGCGGGAATTATGTGAAACTGTCCTTAGTGCTCTGCAAGAGGCGCTGGACACTTCACATGGGTCCGACACCTCGCGGTTCTTAGAGGCCAGTGCTAAGATTTCACCTGCTGAGCTGGCCAGGACCATGGCTAAGACAAGACGCGGCAGCAGGGAGCAGGAAGAGCCGAGCATGGACATGCATGAGTTTGAGGACGCCGCTGCAGCACTCTTTATAGCCAGGGTTCGTGTAGTTAACTAAGTTCAGATGCAGATAAAGTCATATGCTTTTAGGATTGGATGATTTCCAATGAGCCATGTGTTCCTTTATTTCATAGCAAGTGCATTTGTAATAATCTCAGTTAACTTAGGGCGTGAGGCGGGGTCCACCCTGTACAATCGCAGAGCTAACACAAGACAGACAACCATTCACACTCATTGGCAATTTAGAGTAGCCAATTCACCTATGCCCAATCACATGAGGCGGGAGGAAACCGGTGTACCCAAGGGAAAACATGCAAACTCCACACAGAAACACCCTGGGTGGGACTCGAACCCATGACCTTCTTACTGTGAGGCAGGAGCACTAACCCCGCTTAATGTTAATATGTTCTTTTCAATTAAAGACATACTTGGTTACAGTTTTCAATTCAGTTTCAATACCTGAAACTGAGAGTTCAAAATATCACGTTCAAATCTTAAATACGGACACTGTTCATTTCAAACTTAAATAGTGACCTATAACAAGCCAGCCAGACCGGTCTGTAATTAAATCTGTATGTATATACAGCACACTCGCGTAATTATATACCATTAGGTAAAAATGTTTTAAAATGATACGCACTAGTTCCCTGTCCGTTAGAACTTCCTTCGAACGCTCACTAAATGAGTTTAGATATTGATTTGGCAGCTTCTCTAATGAGAACTGTAATTTAGGAAAGCTGATCCAGATCAGCCTTTTAAAAAAGGAGGCCCGCTTTTAATCAAAGAGCTTGTTTTGGCTTTGCCGTGAGCCATTAGATAATGTGTTTCTAAGGTTATCAGTGCTGATCTTTTAATAGAGCGATGCAACAAGTGACATTTATTATCACAAATAAAACTCCATCTTTCTCATAAAAGAAAGACGCAACAGAACCCAAAAGAATCTGTTAGTTTGACTCGGTTTGTACCACAAGTGCAGTTTTGTGTCTCCACAGGAGACAGACAGGAAGTGGAGAAGGAGAAGCAGATGCACTACTACACACATTATCCAACTTAATGAGGATCCGTGTTTAAATAATTCAGCACGGTGTTCGTTACCAGATCATCCATACCACCCAGGTACAAAAGATAGACTACTGGGTGCAGACTTTTCCAGTGGAATGACAGCAGTAGTACCGTAATCCTTTCAGAGTAATCTGAACCCTGTTATAAGCAAGTTTTCCCCATCGGTTTATGCAGATGCACGATAAAGGGCTTCACATCCGATGTCATGCAGATTAGAGAGTTTTAACTTCATTGGAATAAATCTTTTAAGGACGGTATTTTTTAACAAGCCTAAATTAATCATGTATATGTGTACATATGATATAAGATCTATGATTTTTTTTTTTTTTACCATCATGTTCAAGATTTAGTCTCACTCTTACTCCTATAACAACCTCCACACTTCTGTTAAGGCTTTCTACTATAGTGTGTAGCGTGATTGTGTGGATGTGTTCATTCAGCTACAATAGTATTAATGAGATCAGACACTAATGTAGGATGAGGAGGTTCTGGGGTGAAGTCGGCGGTCCAGTTCATAACAAAGCCGTTCAGTGGGGTTGAGTCAGACAGAGTCAGGGATCTGTGCAGGACACTCGAGTTCTTCCTCTCCAACCAGAACACACCATGTGTTTATGGCGCTCGGGGGCTTTGTCATGCTGGAACTTTATCGTGTTTGTGTCTCTTAGTTATAGTAAAGGAATAACGTAATGCGACGACATACGAACACATTCTATACAGCTGTGTGCTTTCAAACTTTTGACAACACTTTACTTCTTTATGCATGCAGCTTCTATTTATTATTTAACTTTATCTGATGCAGTAATCAAGACACCAAATGAAATATACGACTGTACATAAAACTGAAGGTCAGGTCTTCATTGTGAATCTATAAAAGGCACAAAAAGGTTTGAACATATCTTTATACTACGATCGGTTAAGATCAGCTCTATTAAGATAACGCTGAGGAGCCCTTATTTAGTAACCCCCCCCCATCTCCGCATTGCTGTCAGTGTCGAGGCCAGGCTTGCTATAGCGTGTTAAAGGCATGCAAAGTCAGCAAAACAAGGGCCCTGAGCAGCAAGTGGAATTATACAGCACTCGAATGGTGCCAATGTGCTGTCAGGTGCACTACATGTGTATTTGTTCAGACACATCAGCTCTTAATTGGCACACACGCAATGCCTTCAGAATGAAAGCTTCCTATTCCGCCAGTATGCTATAAAGTACAATATAGTGGGCAGTTGTAATAATTCCAGAAACCAAAAGAACTTCTCAAGAAAGGCTTTATTATAAAAATAAGACGTCATTTTGTTTATTTGTAAAATGAACCATATTGTGTGTTGTTCTATTGGTGTTAGAACACGTTACAATGCCACGCAATTCATACTGTTTTAAAAAACAATGGTGCCTGAAAAAGTTCTCTGAAATACTGCCATGGACTAACTGCGGCTTCATTTTCAGTTCCTTACAGCAACTTTCAGATTGTGATCCATTACAAGGTTTCTAAACTGATGAGATATTTTTTTTTTTTTACAATGATGATTTTAGATAATCTTTCGCCTTTTACTAAAGATTTCCGTGGAGAGGAGCATTATGAGTATAAACTAATTTTTCACCGTATATGGCGTATATGTATAAGTCGACTTTCTACACCCAAATATTAATATCAAAATGGGGGGGGTCGACTTATACACCGGGTACAGGATAA
>JAOUQX010000018.1:3031823-3041996 GCA_028566295.1 Liobagrus marginatus | reverse complement strand
GTTCACAAACCGAAGTTTAATTTATGATAGATGCTCTCTGGGAAGATCCTTTCCCTCGCTCACGTGCATCGGGGTAACAAAAGGTCGATAAGCGCGCATTTGGTCGTTCAGTGGGCGCAAATTTCGGTCAAAAAACTTCGCTAAGTGAAAAGTCCAATGTCCGAGCCGGTCGTTAAGCGGGGTACCACTGTATATCTCTTGACCGTCACCTTATCTTCTTGCTACTCATTTACATAAACCAGAGCTCTACTTCACTTTTTCCTTTACCTGATGCAACCAGCCCAGACATTGCCTCATTCTGCTCTAAATCTCAAACTCTCACTGAAACTAAAGAACTTTCAACCCATTAAAACCAAGAAAAATGGTCAACAAAGAGCTACCAAATAAATTTCTGGTGTTTTAATGCGGTCTAAGTTGTCCAGGGCATCAACGTGGGCAGACTTAAGAAAAAAGCACTGGCTGCATTTCAGATAAGCGAGAAATATAATAACCTCGCTTTACAGAGCGGTTGGTCCGTAAATGTGCGTGTCCATTTTTCTTCACTACGTCCCTGCTTATTAGTTGGGGCTGACTATCAAAGCTAATAGTCTGTTACTGAAAAAGTCAGACTCAAACCTCAGCAATGAAACATTTCTCCCTTAACAGCTGACATGAATGAGCTGCCATAAATTAGTAATACATCAAACCAGACATCTAAACACAAACCTCACATAGAAAAGAATATATGATATTGATAAAAATCATCAATGATATGAAATGATAAAAAGCCGGTCTTTAACGACTCCTAATGAACTGACATGGGGTTTTTTTTAAAGAAAAAAAAAAAAAGCAGCTCAACCGGCACAGTGAGCATAATAGGTCTTTGTGTCCTGCGCCGTAATTAATGTGTACTGTCATAAAGCGACAGCAGCTTTTCATTTGACAAAATGTTACGCCACTTACACTAATTATTTATGTTCAGGCGCCAGACCAGTGCGGAAGGATTAGCATAATGTGTATAGCGCCTCGAGTTTTTCAACTAGATGTTGTTTTCCCAGCTGCAGCCACTGTATAGTAAACTTCATGTGGTCAGACCATTCACTGCATGTCTCTGGAATGGCTAAACACAAATACCCAGCAGCACAGACAGTGATTTATATATGTCTGTCTGTTTATCTATCTATCTATCTTCTGAAATGGTGGATTTGGATCAGTTGAAGTCTTAAGGTTGAGCTGGTTCTATAATGTCGAGCATTAGTATGTAAACAGTAACTTGCGCAGATAGCCCCTGAGGGGAGGCCCGAGCCCATGCCCTTTTGACCGGTCACTGCACATTTATAATAATTGTATATTATATCCTCTCTAGGGTTTCACAGAGCAAAGAACTGTAAGCCTGGAGTGCATTCACAAGCCCTGTTCCATCCAAGGGCTTACACTATAAAGCTTAGGCATAATTGGCTCGTCTCTATTCTGGGAAAAAAAAAACATATCAGGTTTAATTTTGGTTTCCGAGAGCTTTGGTGAAGATAAGTGACCCGTGTCATTGAGTGCTTTGGATATTTTGACCTAATCAACTCCAATCTGTCATGGATACGCACATAATCAAAGCATTGTTGATCGTTGGGTTACTGAAGAACATATTACAACAGAAACCAGAAATATAATGGAACATTATAATAATATATTTGCTTAATGTTTTTTTTTTTCAATTAGACATTTTTATGTAACTTTTTCTGAAAAGAAACTTTTTTGTTCCTCAATGCTGATCACTTATTTGCAAAAAAGGATTCAGGCAATACAAATGCTGTCTTTTCTTTATATGTTGAGTAGGGATGGGTTATGATTTTTTTATTTCATGATAGAATGCCGAATAGATTGTTCGTATACTGTGAGAGAGAAGAAATGTAAAAAATTTTTTTTAAATCCCATCGTTTTCGATGCTGATGCGGCGGTGATGCGTTTATATAACCAGAGGGTGGCGCCCCCAACAACGCACCTGAAAGCTGCACCTTAAAGATAACAGAAGAAGAACGCGAATACTGTAGACTTGTGTGAAGTTGAGCGGTTACGCAAACTTGGACGCCATTCGGTTTTCTTTATATTTTGTTAATATGTTTCGGCGCGTTACAATTAATTTTCTAAAGTTCTAAAATAAATGAAACATTTTCTTATCATACAGATTGGAAGCGTAAACGGAATCCCCTTCCCTGTTGAGCATATCCACGCGTGCGCGCGCGCGCGCGTGTGGGAGGGGTGAGATTTCCGAATAATAATCGAATAATACCCATCGGATTATGATTTGAGTCAGCATCCCTGACTTTGAGATGCCCGTGCTTTTTATGAGGAGACAGCAACTTTGTTTAATCATCACATATAATTATGAATATTATTTACATATTAAATCACTTAAATCTTTATACTTTTAATCTACATTCACTTTTTTTCACACATTGCACCTTTTCAATTTTATTTGCATTTAATACTGTGTAAAAAATTCACATCACATTATCTCTTATTATTCATTAAAAACCATAAAATGCATTGTTCCATTTCTACGGTCTGTTCATTTCTTTTTCCTTTGCAGCTCATAAGAACATTCAAATTATTTCGTTACAACAAAAAACACCAAGTCCTCCATTCTGAAAACTTCCTGATATAAAATGAGCGAACTATTTATATTAACGTGAGTCAAGAATACAATTACAGCCTTGTCAGATTGTGCTGTCGATAATTTCTGATCATCATATTATTATTACATTACTGGTTAAATCTCGGGGCTTATATCAGAAACATGATCAGAAAATAACACTATATTTTTTGCTGTAGTATTGTACGTTATTATTCCAATCTGTCGAATACACTATGATTATGAGCTGTGTATGGTGTGTGAATCGATTTTGAAGTGAAGGTAATAAATTGTGTCAGGTGTGAACGGATTTATATGCACACAATGGCTTACCTGAAAGCTTTGATATCTGAATAGTTCAATATGACAGTTTCTCTTTGACAAACCTAATTTCCTAATCTAATGTAGACTGATTCACTGAAAAATTGCTCTGTATGTAATTTGTGCGTAATAACAGCTGTCCAAAAAAAAAATAGCACCGGCTAATTTAGCAACCTAGTCTACAAAGGATTCTGTCTTTCAAATGATCAAAATTGCAGATGAGTTTAGCATAGTAGACATGATGTGTGTTATCCAAAGTGGAGCTTTCTAAGTGGAAAATACAAAATAGTTTCCATGCATATAAATTCATTTTCAAAGTCACCTTGGAAATGGTGCTGAAGTAAACAAATGAATATGACCAAAAGGCATTTGTGAAAGTTTTTGTTTTGAGTCCAAAAAAGGACAAGTTTATTAAAAACGTGCCTTATAATTACGCCGGCAAAGTTTCTTGTTAATATTCAATGCAAACTCTGACTTCACAGGGAGCTCTCAGAACGGTTTGGTCTTTCAATTACAAACACAGATAAAAAACAATATTTTGCTCCCATGCTTTGGTACCACATGCCCCAAAGTTATTAGTGGGAGTGGTTTCATCCAGAATAATCCCACCTCAATAGTATTAGTGAGATCAGACACTAATATTGTAATAGTGAGGAGGTTCTGGTGTACAGTCGGTGTTCCAGTTCATCCCAAAGCTGTTCAGTGGGGTTGAGTCAGAGTCGGGGTTCTGTACAGGAGAGTTTAGGTTTTCCACTCCATCCATAACACACCATGTTTTTATGAAGATCAGGGGCTTTGTGCACGGGGGCATTGTCATCCTGGAACAGTCTTTGGGTCTCTTAGTTCCCATAGAGAAATAATGTAATGACGCAACATACAAAAACATTCTAGACAACTAGATTGTGTATTTGAATGCACCGTTTCTTGGAAGGTCCCAACTGGTGGAGGCTAGTAAGGAAAATTAGCATATAAAAAACGTGCAATATTTTCTTCACCTTGATGAATGTGACTTTTAGGAAAAATACTCAGTAACTGTACACAATTCATATGATTGCACTAATAAATAAGTATTTTAGTGTGAATGCTTTTCCCATAAGTACTGGGATATTATCCCAATGAGAGCTGAAAGGCGCGCTTATTTTATACAAGCTACTGAGCTGTATTAAGCAAATTATGAAGTTCAAATGTTTTGTCTGGGCCTAGTTTACTGCTCACACACACACACACACACACATATGTCCATCTGTTGACCTTCACTGCAGGACAAATTGCTTTGCCTTCTGTTGTAGTCATTACAGTTCCCGCCATGTGGTGACTGATTATTACGCAACGCACTTCACTAATCAAAGCTATAATTTCGATCCTAATACTTTCATGGAAAAAAAAACAGATCAGTGTTAAACCCTTGATCCTACAGACCTGGGTGATCTTCTATGTCACCTAAGACCATCATGCAGCCTTCAAGTGTCAACTGACAGACACTGCCTCGGTCCTGAAATAGCATTTTGCATGCTGTCAGGTCAGAGTCTGGCCATCAGTTGAGAAAAGAGATTGAAACGTGGCCAATTCCAGCAATGCTGTTATAATTGGATGGAGTTGAGCTGGCCATCTGTCGTTTTTTTTTTTTTTTATCTTAGATGAGGAACCGACGTTGCCCATGTCTGTCTCGGAGCTATTTTGTGATCGCTTTTTTGGGGATGTATACAGGATAGTATTACCGAGTCAGCTCTAGGTGCCACTTTATCACGCTATGTGTACATTATTTCTTTCCCAGCTCACAGATCCTAATGATCTCCATTTCACTTTGGCACTCTTAGACTTTGTGCCAACAAAGCGTACACCGACAAAGATATAGGATAGGTACGATACAGGAAGGTTCAATCCAGAACAGCTGTCAATTCGTTCCCAATGAAGTAGCAACCATGAGGAAATCGGAAATCCAAACGGAGCTGTCACATATTTTAAGGTGTTAAGCAGCCATATTGTGATGTACGTGATGCTTGATCGTTGTTGATTTACCTTCCGGACCTCCTGATTCATTCTAGTGCTGTATTTCTTCTAGAAGCTTCTGCATCTGTGACTCACATTCAGTTGGTGTGGATTCCGTTAAGATTCATACGTCCCCAAATGGTTCTTGCTCAAATCCTACCCTTGCTTCAGTGGATAATCCATCATGTGTACTGCAGATTGGGGCAGAAGAATTGCTTTATTTATTTATAAACACTGCCTTGTGTTCATTCCAGGACTTATATAGACATACGGAAAATCTTTCAAAAATCCTTAATACTTATTCCTGAATGCTATATACATCTGAAAACATGCTCTTCCTTAGAATATCTGACGGTGCTTTGGTTCAGATTGAAATTTTTTTAGATGATATGTATCGTCTGCCAATATCTAGAGCATGACTCCGTCTGCCTAAGCCAAATTTGTCACATCTGCGTCTATGTGCTAGCTCATTAGCCAGTCATGTCGCTAAGTAATCCCATAATGTGGGTTCACAAAGAAGAGAATTAGCATCAATTTTAGTCTTTCTCACAGACAGAGACACAGACATGTCCAGAACGGTTTGTAAAAATTGTTCGACATTTAAGAAGTCAACAATGATACTTAGCATGCCCTTCGCCTGACGGTTATTAGCGGTCAGCTTCTTTAATCTGATATTAGCGTGCTGGACATAAAGCATGTCCTAAGATACCATGGTGCCTTCTAAGGTACTTCATCCTGACATTTAAAATGCTCTATAAAACATTGTGGTAAACGAATGTAAATGAAAGACTTAGATCACGCATTACATTAGCTAATTAGTTAGCATCGATTTGAGCTGCTCGGAGTGTAACTGCTAGCGGTTTGAAATTTATAGCGACTGCGCTTACTTTAATGTACCGACTGAACCATGCCACATAGACTAAGAGTTCTGTAGCGTTAAGAGATGTACTGACGACATAGCGCTTACCTCCTTTGGGTTTTGAGTGTCATCATGCATGTGCAAGCAGAGAACACACTTACATCAATCTCCGCTATAAAATGTCGCATTAACACCAATATGGAATTCAACTGTCTGTTTTCTTTGTAATGTGATCCTATAACTGAAATCTAGTCATAAAATCACAGTTAGCTATTGTAAATGAACTTAAGCTATTATATAAAATCATTACTATAATTTTGGCGACATATAGTGTATAAAATTTCCTTATTTTGGTCATTTGTAATCAATTTTCTTTACACTTAAAACATTCAGTCCTTACCAAGACATACAGTAGAGAGTGTTTGGCAACCCATGTTCCTTGAGTTACTTTGTCCAGCTGGTTTTCTCACTATCCTTTCAGTTTAGTCAATCAGAAGCTGGGAGATATCAGGATATTGGTCATCCCCCCTCCACCCTCATCTAAGATGGTATCTCCCAGCTTCTGATCGACTGACCACACCTGATTCAGGTAAACAGCAGTGGGTAGAGCAGGGATAGTGTAAAACAAGCAAGACTAAGTAACTCAAGGGTTGACCATCAGTGGACATAGACATGCCAATGTCAAAAATTAGGACGCCCTCAAGACTTGTTCGGAAGCTCATATTTTCTGAAAGGAGCATTCAGCTTGAATGGGGTGTGTATATTTTGGGCAAGTCTTAGTGTATCATGTTGATAAACTGATTTTTCTGGCTCTTCCAATCAGTGCATTGTTCAAGGAACTAACTCTAAATAGTTAACATTCCAACAAAAATTAACATTCCAGACAAATTCTTGTTCTCATTCTTCATGAATGTATATGATGCAAACTACAATGGTGACAATTTAAATGATGGTTGTTAGTATAGAAGTATTCTTCATGGCAATGAAAGAGTTTTCATTGATATTTTTACATGCTAATAGGGGCTGTAAATGGGTCATAAGTCAAATAAATGATTTACTGCATATCCGTCTGTTACTGTAGCCAGCGTAATCATAAACGAGGTAAAACGTTGGCCCGTTGCAACCTCTTTAAACATCCAATGTCCTTTTGAAGGACATGACTAACGAACTTCACATAAGCTAATGTAGTAATGTAATGGCCTTCAAGATGGCGCAGCAGAATCCCCCCCAGGGAAATTAGGAAGGGCACGTCAATGAGAGCGTGTCCAATAATGACTAATGAAACAAGGCCGTGTTTCCTCTGCAGGGAGGAAGCGTCATTACACACACCTTGCTAAAAATGAGTTCAAAAGTTACAATCACTTCTTATGTAAATGAGAGGACATCAAAATACCAACGCTCTGTGTGATGAACAGGATTCTTAGCATACATACATTTAAAGTGGTTGTAGGTCTGTAACAGCACTGCTTCACATAATAATAAGTGTGTCGAATCGCATACTTATGAACTATTCTACATGTATACAATCGTCTTGTATTTGGCAGACGACCCATCCTGAATTCAACTGAACATTTGCAGTGTTGCAATGACGTTCAATGGCCTTGCAGTGCCAAATCCGTTGATCCTGGGATTGAATTTACAACGATCTGATCAGTAAAAGTGCACTACAAGCACCTGGATTATGCATTTATTTGCCTAAAACACAACATGTGGATTTTTCGGCACATCAAGCACTTGACATTTGCAGATTTCTTATGTAAGGGAAATGGGGCGGGGTTACCAGGTAATAATGCTGGATGGACCACGACATTTTACAAATGTCTTTTAAATTAGCCTATATTGCGCGATTTATTTTGGGTATTATATATTGTTTTGGAAATTTATGTATTACTAAATAAATCACCTTAGAGAGATATGGAAACGTTAGTTAAACAGGAATATTCTCTTTTATTGCCGGCAATAGGGAATTACTCTAAAATGTATGTTTCAGCATAACACCTTAGACTAGCTCCAAAGACGGCTGTCTGTTCAGAGAGCTTTTTATTCTTCAGCCATCCTGAAAGGGAGGCTAAGGGGTGGAAAGAAAGGTTCTGCAACGAAACGTTATCTTGATGACCATTGCAGCTGGATAGCTTAACCTAAATTTCGACCTCTGCTTTATTACCTTCTGGCCATCTGGTTCTTCCCTAACCAAACAGAAACAAATAACAAACCTTCAGTAGAATGCATAGAGTAAGTATATACAGTAGTATGTAGTAAATCATTTGAAACACCGGCAGTAATTTAATAGTAAGTGCTTTTGAGCAGTGGAGATCCCTAAGGTGGCTAAGCTATTCAAATAACCAAAAGCCTTAAGTGAATACAGTTATCTTGCACATCTAAGCATTTGTTCTGGGAATTCATCAAGTTCCTCTCTGGTGAGCATTTGCAGTCTTTTCACGGCTCGGAAAAGCAGCGGGTAAGCATTCGGGCCACGTACCAATTCAATTCCCAATAGCAACATGCTGTTAGCCCTCTACCCCATCACATTAATAACTCCTAGAGGTTCAGTTAATCACGCCATAGGTCTCGCTGGAGCCTGTCTGATATCGGATCGGTTCACATTAGTCCGAAGTCAGTCTACATCGGCAGGTTCCTTCAGTCAACTGTTGCTGTGTGTTTTTGTGTGGGTGTGTGTGTGTGAGGTACATTGCAATGGCGCATACCTTTATAGGAAGCTAATCAAGGACATGGTAATGAGATGCGGCCCAACACAGAACTGAGATTGTATAAACAGAAACACAAAAATGATTTTCCAGTGACAGCAGTAGTTTATGGAACGTTCAATATACAGTATCTCACAAAAGTAAGTACACCCCTCGCATTTTTTGCATATATTTATAGAAAAAAAACACAACCCTTTATAACGATTGCTCTTTTTTTAACAGAGTTATGTTTGTGCATTTCGTTCTAATCCGACGATCCGGAATTGAAATATTCATTGATGGAGACTTTAAAGCAGTCTTGTTCGTCGCTCTGGATAAGGGCATCTGCTAAATACTGTACATGTAAATGTAAATTTTATTATATCTTTTCATGTGACAACACTAAAGAAATGACACTTTGGGCCAATTTGGACATTTTCACTTAAGGGTGTACTCACTTTTGTTGCCAGCGGTTTAAATATTAACGGCTGTGTGTTGGGTTGTTTTGAGGGGACAGCGAATTTACAGTAATACAAACTGTACACACACTACTTTACATCGTAGCAACGTGTATTTTCTTCAGTGTTGTCACATGAAAAGATATAATAAAATATTTATAAAAATGTGAGGGGTGTACTCACTTTAGTGAGATGCTGTAGGTATGCTGAAGGAATGCTGAATACCTACTGCTCAGTTGGATAAAATGTAAGTCATTTGGATGGATAAGGAAATACTGTAAATGAATTGAAATGTGCATGAAGTAAATATATATTGTGTGTAATGCTGTCGTATAGTAGCACCTGGCAAAGTGTAAAAAAAAATTTTTTTTTTTGCTTGATTTGAAAAAACTACAGAGCATCACACTGGCATTAGAGTTTATAATGATTTTCATTTACAAAATTCTGGTGCCACACGCACACACACACACACACACACACACACACATAGACATAGAGACTCATACCACCTGTTCACACATTTTCAGACTCATTTTAAGAAACAAAAGGCCCTGATCTCATACAATACTATTTAATTTAAAATAGTAATTAAAATGTTCTCATAATATCTTTTATGTACAAAAGAACACTGAAATATGCAATTATTCACATGGTATCACACATGCATGCTCTAAACGCCTCAGAGGCTGAGAATAAACACTGTGACATTACAATGAGTTTTCAGACAGCGGCTCAGCCCCTTTTTCTCTGCATCCGCCTCCTCAGGCTCCTACTTTCTGCTTAGGCTCTGTGTGCATCGTGCTCCTCTCTTAAGTATTACTGACAGGTCAAACAATACACACACACACACACACACACATTTACACAAAATGCAGTGCATTCATTACAGAATGTCAGAGTAATGCACATCATTGGTGTCAGTGTTTCACAACGTCCTTGGGCAGCTTTGTGTTCATGCCTCAAACACATGCTCAGGTCACTGCAGCACTGTAGCACACACACACACACACACACACACACACACACACACACACACAAGGAAAGGACATCATATCCCCTCTGATTAAAATAACTATTTATGTAACTGTGTCTATGTCTTTCACTATAAACACAATACTGATAAAGCATAACATTGTGACCCCTGACAGGTGAATAACACTGACACTCTTCATCACAGCATCTGTTAGTGGGTGAGATATATTGCTGTTAGTGGGTGGGATATATTACTGTTAGTGGGTGGGATATATTACTGTTAGT
>JAOUQX010000018.1:3009577-3020804 GCA_028566295.1 Liobagrus marginatus | reverse complement strand
GCGAGTCCAGCGTTGTAAGCAAGAGTGCGAGACTTGAGCGCATCACGGACATATTTATCCACCCACGGTTTTTGGTTTGGGAATCATTTGATCATGACTTTTTGAACAGTGTCGTAATATAATGCCCAATTATATTGCGATAAATGGTTGAGAATCGAAGTTTAAGGAAGAGTAAAAATGTCAAAATTGCTACATGATAAAATCGTGTAGTATTATAATCCTTAGACGTTTCTTTTCATTACTGAAAAATGCTTTCGATGCTTTTCTTTTCAAGTTTTTTTTTTAAAGTGCTAGCTGCTTTCCTGATTCCCATCGGCTATTACATGTCAGTTCATAGCATCATGTTGTGAATTGAAGCCTGGCTGCTTACAACGAATCCTGCTTGTCTCATCAGACACCTTAATAAGGTACAATAAGGTAGAGTTTGTCAATTTGTCCTCCTTATTTTCCCTCGGATTTGTTTACGAAATCAGGAAGGGTGAGTTCTAACATGTGCTTCTTTCAAGTCAGCCAACAAACAAAGTCAGCCGGATTGCTGCGTATGTTGCATCACAGGGCTGCATAACACACCCTGAGGAAAGGGTTAGCTTTCGGAATACATCTCACAAACATCCCTGATTGGATCGTGTCACTGTGACGGACTCTAATACCACTCTTACTTAGACAGCTTGGCTAATTTTGTTCCTTTTGCTCCCAGCCATGGATGGCATAGTCAATTTGGGACCTGGGCGAGGGTGCCAAATATTTCCGTATTATTTATAATAAATAGAACATCCAAACTGATGTTGCCGGACCTCATAAATGTTGTAGATACAAAATAATAATTATGAACTCATGTGCAACTGTAATGTTTCTTTCTTTCTTTTTTCCAACAAGAAACCAAGTGACCTGCAAATTGTAATCAACTGTGCCATTAGAAACATACATAAATATACATACAGTAATTACATCTTACTACTCTGCCCCAGACATTTAATGGAAACACTTCTCAGCCATAGAGGATCAGAGCAGTGCGTCTTATTTTAGCTTTAATTGTCTCTTCAGATAGTTATTAAGCAGTCATACAGCAATAAACATATTTACATTTACAGCATTTAGCAGACACTCTTATCCAGAGCAACATACAACCGAGCAGTTGAGGGTTAAGGGCCTTGCTCAGGGGCCCAGCAGTGGTAGCTTGGCAGTGCTAGCTTGGCAGTGCTGGGAATCGAACACCAGTCTTTGGATCAGCAGTCCAACACATTGAGCTGCCACTACCCCCAGTGGTACATATGTTGTGGGATGTAAAACTTTGTAGCTGAAAATTCCTAGTGACATTTTGAGACCATTCGAATTTTATTTTTTTTTTCAGATCCTATTTAGCACATACACATACATGCATATCCCAGAATATGAATTTGAACACTGGGGTCAGAGCGTAGGGTCAGCCAGAAGGAACGGCGCCCCTGGAGCAAGTGAGGTTAAGGGCCTTGCTCAAGGACCCAATGATGGTAGCTTGCCTGGTGCGAGGCTTGAACCCCCGACCCTCTGATCACTGACCCAGAGCCTTACCATTGAGCCACCACACCCTCAACTCTAATTCCCTAACTCTAAAATGTGAACTTACTGTGGGTATAATGTACTGAAGATATGCTGAGCGAATCAACTTTAAAGAGTGTGCTAAATCCCACTAACAGCAGCTTTCTCGTTCATTGGCCCTCGTCGTATTGAATACAAATAACTAGATTGTGACTGAGCTATACAATCAGTACAATGATTATTTATTTCGGTTTCTTCATTCGCTTTTGTTATGTTACCTTATGAACCTTATTATTTGTTGTACCATGTATGTGAGTATAATGTTTTGGACAATATTAGTTCCTATCTATCATATAGTCTATAATAGTAGTATTATATAGTTCCTGTCTATAATAAAATGGCAATATAGGTGTTACTTAAAATCATTAAGATAAATCACATGACGGGTAAAGTCACTGGGCATAAATGAAGTTTCTTTGAGCCTAGAACAATGCTAGATATGCTTCAAGATCATATCGGATCTAACTGAAGGGAACGCTCCTCGCTTCACAGGTCACTATAATTTCCTGATGGTGAAGGAAATCTATATAAAATTTGCTTTCAACAAAAGGCTTAGATATATATAAGTGCCAATGAGCATGGCTCTGAATGCTAAGAGAAATGTTATGGTGCATTTAAACTCATTGCTACATGCTATGCCTCATAATTGCGACATAATAAGATGAGATGCTGTATGCAGTTCATCAATAGTCCGGTTCTATCTGCTTACCGACACCAAGAGACGTATGCAATATTAACTATGTATTAGTGTAGAACAATAGCTCGTTTTAACACCTGCTTTACCCCAGTTTATTGTTATCAGCTGTACAGCTGGTGCAACAACTATATCCTCCCTTGATGTAATGTAATGTAAGGTAGAAGGTTACACATTATCTACCCGGTTTTAATTTATTCAGAGTGAAATGAGTCTATGCAGTCAGGCAGGTAAGGAGGACACATTATGCACAGGTTTTCTGCAGGTGTATCAGAAATGTGTCAGAGCATGGGCTTGTCTGCTTAAATGACTTAGTAATTTGATAACTTAGGTTTCCTAATACAAAATCAACCACTCCTAAATGTTAGAGCAAGCACAAAGCTTGCACAAGCTTTGTTCTGTTTATTATATGCTAACATCATATATTTTACTGAGTGCTACTCTCTCCTCTGCTTCATCTTATGCCTTATTATTCTCTACTCTCTATAGGTGTGTGGTAGACTGATTTCTCAAACGTGAGGTGGTGGCGTGCTCATGGCTGCCCTATGGGGCCTGGGCTGGCTGGGTGTGAGCCTCACCCTGTTGGCCCTCGCCCCAGTGTGCCAGAGCTGCCCGCCACGCTGTGACTGTGCGGCACAGCTCCGCTCCGTGTCCTGCCAGCGAAAGCGACTGTCTGGTGTACCTGAGGGCATTCCTACAGAGACCCGGTTGCTGGATCTCAGTCGGAATCGGCTTCGCTGGGTGTCACCAGGAGACTTTGCACCATATCCACGGCTGGAAGAAGTGGATCTTAGCGAGAACCTCATCTCCACACTGGAGCCCAATGCGTTTGCCAGTCTGCAGGCGCTGCGAACGCTGCATCTTCGTGGAAATCAGCTGAAGCTGGTGCCTATGGGTGCCTTTGCCCGCCTGTCGAACCTCACTACCCTGGACCTGAGTGAAAACAAGATTGTCATCCTGTTGGATTATACCTTTCAGGATCTGCACAGTTTGAACCACCTTGAGGTTAGAAGAATAAATTTGATGAATCCATGATAGAATAAATGAATTGTTTATGATGAGCTTAAACAGATATCTAATCTGCCTTCCACTTTCCAGGTTGGTGACAACGACTTGGTCTACATCTCTCATAAAGCTTTCTCAGGATTGCTGGGTCTGGAAGACTTAACCATAGAAAGATGCAATCTGACTTCAATCTCTGGCCAAACTCTATCCTATCTGCGCAATCTGGTCACCCTTCGATTACGCCACCTCAGCATCTCTACTATTGAGGACCAAAATTTCCGTAAGATGTCCGCTTTGAGAGGGCTAGAGATAGACAATTGGCCATACCTGGAATACATCTCCCCCCTTAGTTTCCAGGGTTTGAACTTGGCCTGGCTGTCCATTACTAACACCAACATTACTGCAGTCCCTTCTGCTTCTTTCCGCAACCTTGTTTACCTGACATCCCTTAACCTGTCCTACAATCCCATATCTGTGCTGGAACCCTGGGCATTTAAGGATCTTATAAGGCTTAAAGAGCTGCACATGGTCAGCACTAACCTGCAAGCTGTGGAGCCCCATGCTTTGGGTGGTCTGAGGCAGATTCGGGTGCTGAACCTCTCTAACAACGAGCTGGTCACACTGGAGGAGAGCTCCTTTCATTCCGTCAACAGCCTAGAAACTTTACGAGTAGACGGAAATCCACTTTCTTGCGACTGCCGGCTTCTCTGGATTCTACAGCGCAGACGCACTCTGAACTTTGATGGGAAAATGCCAATATGTGCTGCTCCACCTGAAGTGCAAGGCAATATTCTGAGCAGCTTTCCGGATTCTGCATTATTTGACTACTTTACTTGCCAGAAGCCGAAGATTCGGAACCGGAAGCTTCAACAAGTAACCGTGCGAGAGGGTCAGTTGGTGTCCTTCTTGTGTCGTGCTGATGGTGAACCGGCCCCTGCCATCATCTGGATTTCACCACAGCGGCGAAAGATCACTTCGAAAAGCAGCAGCAGGATCACCGTCTTACCTGCTGGAACACTAGAGATTCGATATGCCCAGGTGACTGACAGTGGCACGTACATCTGCATTGCTACCAATGCAGGTGGCAATGACACCTACTTTGCCACGCTTACAGTGAAAGGACAACCGGCGGACCCTGCTCTGTTTGCCAACCGTTCTCTGTATGCGGTGGACTTTAATGACACTGGACTAAACAGCACACGTGTCTTCCTTAAGTTCACGCTTGACCTCACCACAATCCTGGTGTCTACAGCTATGGGCTGCATCACCTTCCTGGGTGTAGTACTCTTCTGTTTCCTGCTGTTGTTCGTGTGGAGCCGTGGAAGGGGTCAACGCAAGAACAACTTCACAGTAGAGTACTCATTCAGGAAGACAGAGGGGCCCACAACCAGTTCTACTACTGGAGGGACCCGCAAGTTCAACATGAAAATGATATGAAACAACGCAGCCAGGGGCCCCCTGGGGGAGGCATAAACACCCAACACAAATGCACAGCTCTGACTCGCAGTAATATCAGAAGATGTTAAAGGGACTAAACTTACCTTGATCTCACTGCCTTTGGAAAAGGTTAGTTTTCAGTTGCATATGATAAGCTACTAAGTTTCCTTTATCTAAGCCTTATTTATGAAAATGCCATTGTTGCAACTCATTATTTCTACTGCTAAGGATTTTGTTTATGCAGAATCTTAGAGATACAGTACACTGTATGTTGACCGACCAATATTACAGTAAAAAAAAGCCATTAATGCAGTTAATATACATTCGTTATATATAGTGTTTCTAAAAAAAAAATCACATGCAAATTTAGAATACTGCATGCACAAAAGAACATGTTTTGTGATGCCAAAGGCCCATCTTTCTAGTGTTAAAAAAAAAAAAAACTGTTGGGCACTCCAATGGCTAAAGCCGTTTACCCATAAATTTCTAAAGTGCAAGCTTGGCTTTCTGTCATGTCTGCGACTAGGCGCTGTGTACGTTGGGACAAGCACACTGGCCGCAACACTGTGAGTGCACTGCTGCTACAGCCATACTGGTATTCACTTAGTAGCATTGTACTTTAGTGGATGTAAGCTAATGTGCAGCCAAGACCTCAGTGTCTGGTTAGGAAGCCAAGCTTTGGGTACTGGCTGCACTATTAGTGGACGTATAGTGACTGTACCAGGCTGGTGGAGGGTTTATATGGGATTTTTTCTCATCTCCCCTACCTCCTGTTCTAGGCACATACTGCCGACCCATAAGCCTTCATGGGGGGGAGGCTGCGGGCGTCAGATCCGTTCGATGTCAGACTTGCTGTATGTACATGTCTAGAAATGTACACTTAAGCCATTGCCAAGCAACACCTGCAAAATAAACCTATAGCTTTTATTAGTTTACAATGCATGGAACTATGCAGGGAAAATGTAACACACACACACAAGCTTTCTTCAGCACACTTGAGTTTTCTTGTGTTTTGCATTTCAGGGAATGTTAAAATAATATAACCAGAGCTTGATTTATTTTTATATTAAGCTACTGTATAGATTTGTGTTTTAGGTAAATGCCATTAATTACGGTAGTGACTATGTTAATTGATAAGAACGTTATGTTCATGGTTATTGCTTTAGCCTTACCATGCACTTTTATTTTAATGATGCTAATTACTGCTTGGTTTTATTTTGCAGGTGCTGGCAGTAATATCACCGAGTGCAATAACAGAGAATATATGGTTTACTGCCGTTTGCTTTTAAGACTTTGGATTAAATTAATAATGTAACATAGGCATGCTTTTTTTCTAAGGTGTTCCTAAGCAGTTCTTTTTAAAGTTGGTACAATTCAAAAGAACAAATCAAATCCAGACATAAAACTAGGCTCGATTGGCGCTTATTCATGGAAACGTTTCATGAAATATATGAAACATACAAATACATATAAAAGAGTGATAGGTGATGCTATAAATCATCATCCCATACTTTTTCTGACTTGTTTCATGGCGGCCAGTGTGCGAAAGTCTCTGCTTCTCCTGCCCAGTCTTAATCCCCCCATTAATCCTTTTTCCCATCCCCCGACTGGGTCTCAATGAGAGAGCGGTCCCTGGCTGGAGATCATGGATGTAAATGAAATCATGACACCCATCTAACCCATGTGTAATTGACTGTAGAAGGTATTTCTCCCTTTGTGTGTTTTTTATTCTTTTTTATATTAATGTTGTTTAAAATGGCTGGTTGTTCTACAGATATTAATGTTAATAGCCTGAAGGATGATCTGTTCTCAATTCTACTTTTTGATTTGGAGCTTTAGTGACATAAAAAGGTCAAATATGGTATAAAGAATCAAGCTACAGGGTCTCTGGGTCAGTCCTGCTCTCCAGGGAGTTTTATGTGTTCTCTGATTTCCTATGACCCTTAATAAACAGGGGCTGGTAGGTGGGTTGAATATGATACATTGCCCTATGTGTGTGAATGTGTATGTGTAATATTTGGACTGTTGCTCATTCAGGGTTTATTTCTGCTTAGTGTCTAGCGTTTCTCAGGATCCACAATGACCCTGACTACGATAAAGCAGTTAATATCAATGAATGGATGGATGGGTGGATGAATAGATGGATGGATGTAAATGGATGAATGAAAGTGGATGGATAGATGCATGAATATGGATGGATGAATGTGGATGGATATATGGATGGCTGTGAATGGATGGATTAATGTGGATGGATGGATGGGTGGATGGATGGCTGTGAATGGATGGATGGATGGATGGATAGAAATGGATGGATGAAAGTGGATGGATAGATGCATGAATATGGATGGATGGCTGGAAATGGATGGGTGGGTGGATGGATGGATGGATGGCAGGATGTAGGGATATATGGATGAAAGTTGCACAATGAACGAAGGTTGTACTTCTCTGCAACACACTAAACACACCAACCAAGTCATCGAGTTTAGCTGTGACACTGAAAACAATGACAGTCTTTAGTAAGAATGTGGTGTTGAGAACAGATTAACAAAGAGTAGAACCCAGGAGTAGAATGTTTCTTCTATACAAACTTAACACACCTTCCCCATCCCACCACTCTTTCTACGTTTTCTCATCTAAAACCTAGATAAATATTTCTACCTGACCAACATCATCAACAGTGCAGTAGGACGGATTGTGTTCGTCATCAGTACAGTCGATGTTGTCTTTTTGACCAGTGACTTATTTCGATGTTGTTCATTCGTCGTTCGAACAGACTTGTTTCCTATTTTATTATTAGCTTTTTGTTAGCCTTAGCTCCTAGCCGTGCAGTCAGTCACTGTGATTAGGTGTGGTGTGGTGTGGTGGATAGTGAGAACGGACAGTCAGCTGGGGATTTGACTCCATGCGTTCCTGCAGTCACATAATCGACTTAAATCCAAGACCCACTTTTCCTCTTTGTACAAAACCAGCAACGTCCGTAGACTAGCGTAGCGTAGGAGCTGGAACACTTTGTATCTGTCATGAATACATTGATTTATTGTTTACACTGCAGAATATGGAACAGAGTGTGAAACGCAGATGGATCGGGCGTGAGTGGGAGCAGTCAAATAGCGTTTCTTGGTAAATGGAACAGAATTGAAAGTGAAATCCTTTTAGCATGCCACCGTCACGCCAGTGAAATGATGACAAATACCACATATTACATACAGTGTAAGCTCAATGATTTAAGCTTTATCGTCGTGGGGTCGGGTTTAAATGTGTTGATTAAGCTACAAACTTCACTATTGAGCATTTGGTCTGTTTAAAAATGTGGAATGGAATTACATTCCGAATGGAACAGTATCTTCCTGGCAGGTTTTAGATCGCATCAAATACATTCAGTGGAGCTGCTCCACTTCTGTCACTGCCTCTGTTCTGCCCCCCTGCTGAGTGTATCAGCTTTATGGATGATAGACAGACAGATATACTCATTTTTCTCTCTGTCTCGGAGGACTATAACTCTGACACCTGCCTCCCAGACACTTTGCAGCAATGACAAAAAAAAATAAAAATAATAATAATACATTGTTGAGCATAAAATATTTTAGCACCTGGGAGGAAATCAGAGTAAAGTCAGCTACAAATTAAAATAAGTTCTCGGAAAAATGGGACGCGTATTATTGGAATCTGAATTTGAAAAATTCAATCATAAAAAGGCACAGAATTGATACGTCAAATATTATTACACAAAATTGCAGATAGCAGATCAGCAATAGTCCCTTGTGCTTAATATTCCACGTATGACTTCACAGAAGATGCCATATATATTATGTGCGGAATAATATTTCCATTTTTTTCTTTGAGCTCTTGAAAGTAGGTCTAACGCTCCCTCGCCCCCTCAACAGTCTGCTCTTGTCTGAACTTTCCTGCTCACATACACAGCCAACAGGAGGCCTCTTGGTTTCAAACACCCACATGCACACAGCTTCATGCCCTTTTTTTTTTTTGCCCATGCAAAGAGAGCAGTGTGTCAAGCTAATGCAGTGACATCATCATTATACCTTAATAAAGGCTAGTGACAGCACAACGCCTTTTAAGTTTGAGCCGGATTGCAACATTCAACAAGATGAACTTCATTTTCTAAATCAAATATATATTAGTGGGTTGTTGTTGTTTTTTTTGTTATAATGATTTTTTAGAATAATAAAACCTCACATTTATATATTTTTTTGTCAGCCTGGCATGTAGACAGCTCATTACAAAGGCTGCATCCCAAAGATAAATAAATAAATTTTAGGATGTATTAAAATACTAGCAGTGACAATAACTATACTAAAAGGGACTACTATTATAACTAGTTTATTAAGTCATGACGTATGCAGACAGGCAGAGGATGTAATCGAAGTATAAACCATTTAAATTGATTGCAGGCTTTTACCATATTAAAACTGCGACTCTGCTGCCATCTGCAGGCGACTGTTTGTAATTGCATGTCTATTCTCCCGTTGTTCTGTTTATGTGAATTTACATGAAGCTTATTACCTGCCATATGCTCTCGATTATTATACACAGAGCAAGTTGTGACTGTTAGTTTAAAAAAAATAATAAATGATAACAATGCTGATGTATTTACGGATGACGTTCTGCAGCGGTATGAGAAAAGATTACATTTTTAAAATAAAAAATAAAAAGATTTGTAACAGTCAAAACATATAATAATATCTATTCACTCGCTGTAAAAGGCTGACCAGAATTAGAATAGGCCATAAGATCAATATTTAATGTGACATGGTTTTGGGTGATGCACTTCTTGGTAATGATTTGTATTTACAATCAATAAATCTTGTCAAAAGATTAGGAAATATACTGTTGAATTATTTCTCTCTCGTGAACTAGCAGATCTGTGTGATCTATGCATGCCTCCTTCAGACCTTGCCAAACACACTTGTTCTTGAGTAAATTTCTTTTCATAACTTTAACGCATACTGCGTGGTTGGATGAAATAAAAAAAATAAACAATTAGGATAAAAATCCTTATCAATAAGAGCCATATATGTGTGTGTGTGTGTGTGTGTGTGTGTGTGTGTGATTACCTGCTGTTGTAATGTGCTTTTAATAAAAATAAAAAAAACTGCCAACTTTTCAGAACTAAGCCTAATTATTTGTATACATCTTTTCTCTTCCAGGGACCGATGTGTTTCCTGTTATTCATTTTTACCATGTTTTCCTTAATGCATTTATACCGTAAACAAATCCAGTATCGACTGGAGGTTGTTTTTTTTTCTATGACATTGCAGATGTTTTTAATATCTTTCTTTGTGGTCTCTGATTATTTTTTTTTTCACTCTGTCCAGATTTAAATCAAATGCAGCCATAATGCTACAGAGATATGACAATAAACTTAAAACACAAGGGATGTGTCAGATAATAAATCATGTTCATAGGTTGCATAGGAATGCCATTTATTGTTTGTGTGTGTCTGTGTTTGTCTGAGTCTTTGCACAGATCATGGTTATATTTGTACTATTACTTCATCCAACCCCAAGAAAGCTTGGCTCATTCTCGATTCGTGTATTTTCTACGTGTATGTATATGTGTGTTTTCTACTGTTTATCTTACAAAGAAAAGAAACGACGCATTGCATTCATAAAAGCATGTTGTACACCGTGGACCGTCTCGTTGTTGTTTTTGTCCCGTGTGTTTATGTGACTCTCATGCTCTTTTAAGGTGTGTACTTATATGCTAACTAATACATGTTCAGGCATGATGGGAAAAAACTCAATTCAGAGATAAGAAAATGGAAATGTGAAACCTGGAATGAAGAAAGTAGTGTGATATATTACTTGTCATACGGTGGAGAAAGGTTATTGAAAGGGTAGCACATTAACAGTTTAAATATTTATAGTTATTATATCTGTAGGGGAGATATATACATAACCGATTTTCTCAGAGGCCTTGACTTTGCTGCCAAATAGCAGGTGATTGCATCATTGTTTCCCGCGGTTAGGTTCAGATAGCTGTTTTCGAGCGCGGTAAGAAAATTGCTGAAGCGGTACTTTTTTCCCTAATCAAATCAAAAGTTTCTCTTTTCGTGTGTCACAGTAACGATCCATCTACAGGTTATTTAGTGCTCGAACACATCCTGAAGTTTACCTAAATGACTTGAGTTCCAAATGACTGGAGACCAAAGTAACATGATGTTTTTCATCATCAGCTTTTAGCTGTAACTTTAAACCTTTTTCCACTTCCATCTATGAATTGACAGTGTTTCCATCCACATACTTCATAAAATGGATGATATTGTCTATATACATACATACATATACATATACACACACATATACATATATATACATACACACATATACATATATATACATACACATACATATATATATACATACATACACACACACACACACACACAAATATATATATATATATACACACACATACATATATCTACATACATACACACACACACAAACACATATATATAGATAGATAGATATAGACAATACCAATCTATTGTAA
>JAOUQX010000018.1:2992025-3009477 GCA_028566295.1 Liobagrus marginatus | reverse complement strand
AGTAAAGAAGAAAGTTTCAAATGAGAGCGCCGACAAAGGCAAGACACTCGCGCCAAACAATTCGGAAAACAGGAAGTATAAATAACACTTTGACCTTAGTGCATGGCTATGTTCTTACTATATACAGTATATATATATGTGTGTGTGTGTGTATTTGTATGTATTTATACACTACATAAAATATATCGTGTTATATTATAATGATTTATTATACAGTATCTCACAAAAGTGAGTACACCCCTCACATGTTTGAAAATATTTTATTATACCTTTTCATGTGACAACACCGAAGAAATGACACTTTGCTACAATGTAAAGTAATGTGTGTACAGCTTGTATAACAGTGTAAATTTTCTTGCCCCTCAAAATAACTCAACACACAGCCATTAATCTCTAAACCACTGGCAACAAAAGTGAGTACACCCCAAAGTGAAAATGTCCTAATTGGGCCCAATTAGCCATTTTCTCTCCATGGTGTCATGTGACTCGTTAGTGTTGTAAGGAGTGAAAAGGGAAGTAATGCTTTATACAAACGGAGTCATAATATCGCGAGAACAGTGCCCGTGACTGGGATTGCGGAAGTAAAGCGGAGAAGTGAATGTAATGAAAAAGAGAGACGCGTTGTAATCTGCGGCGGCATCGTCGCATGTTCACCTCCATGTTCAATAAAAAGAACCTCAGTGTTATGGTTAACCGTGTCCTTGTCAGTGCTTATAGACAAGGACAATATCCTGACCAACGGAACGAAGCCAAGAACCCATGGGGACGCGCCTGGGAAGGACTTGGATGCTAATAGCTAACACACATAATACGCGCGTTACAGTGTTACAAGGTCTCAGGTGTGAATGTGGAGCAGGTGTGTTAAATTTGGTGTTATCGCTTTCACTCTCATACTGGTCACTGGAAGTTAACTCAATGAGGATCTAAAAAAGAATGGTTGTGCTACATAAAGATTGCCTAGGATATTTTGTGAGATACTGTATATAAAAATATATAATATACAACTGTTTACACATATGTATATACATATACATACACTGATATACAGAGCGGGCATCCGTCACCATCTCACTCCTCTTCTTCTGGACAGTAAAAAAAATAGTTGACCGGTGATGTTCTAGAGCGCAACAATACATCTTGAACATCCAGTCGCCTCTTAAAGCTAAGCAAGCTTGAAATAAGGAGAGCGAGAACGCGAGAGAGCGAGAGCGAGCGCAAAACAACAGTCATGAATCTTGTGGAAGCATAACATTTGCGTGCGTAATGTGCAGTGTTGATTACTGTATAGAACTCAGTCTTCTCTTTCACATCTCTGTCTCTCTATAAATTGTTCTGTCTCTCAATTACACCTCATGCAAACACTAACTTCATTCTCGACCGTCTTTTTTCTTATTTCCCCTCGCAAAAAGTCTTTATCATTTGTTCTTTGTCTCATTCTCTCTTTCACATTGAGCATACATTTTCATTCAAATGTAAACACACTCAATTCTAGACTCCTATCTTTTACTATATTTTTGTCTTACTGTCTCTGTTCCTTTTCGTGAACGTATTTACCGTACATGGGGTGTGATGAAGAGAGTCATTCTTTACCCCAGGAGGAAATCGAGGGCATTTGGGGTGTTGTAGTATGAACTGTCGTTCCCTCCTGCAGATTATTACAATTCTTAATCTCGCACGGCTTTCCCATGAAAATAGAACGTGCATTTTTAGTTAACACTTCATTTGTTTGGTTGCACTTTAGTTTAGATTCAGGTTTGTTTTGTTTCAAATGCGATCAAATGTAATTTTTCTATCACACTGATCAAATCAGACGTTATTTGTCTTAGTCATGGGTGAACTGTAAGCTATTGAGCGCACGCACCTGCCCACACCCGCGAACACTAAGGAAAACACACCTGTCTCCACTCGACAGAGCTGTAGACTGTTAAAAATATAAAACATGTAGGAGTAAAACTGAAGAAACACTGCCAGATCCTCTAAAACCCAGCATGTTTGCTATTCCAAGACCTTCTGAACAGATAACTTTCATATCCTTATACCTTGTCTCAGCCTCAGAAGCCACATTCATGATTGGGTGCCTAAACAGCTGATCCATTTGATACACAGATTTCGAGACATCAAGGTTTTGAAAGTCATCATTCGATTGTTTTGAAATTCGACTTTCATTCAATTTTCGAATTTTTATGTCCGTAAACATGATGTTGAACAACATGAACTGTAATTGGATTACCCTCTTGTCAGTTAGATAAGAGATAGCCTCTTGGATGTTCATTGGTCAATAAAAGTTATGGAAGCTATACCTTCTGCTGACAGTCTGAATTTTAATATTCATTCATTATCTAGCGTTTATCCTGTTCAGGGTCGTGGGGGCTCTGGAGTCTATCCCAGCTAACTTAGTGTGTAAGGCGGGGTACATCCTGTACAATCAGCAGTTAATCACAGGACTAACACTTAGAGACAGATAACCATTCACACACACATACATTCACTCTTATGGATAATTTAGAGCAGTTTAGAGTGTGTTTGGAGGCGGGAGGAAACCGGAGTACCCGGGGAAAGCCCACGCATTTTAATGATAATCAATGAAATTCCATACAACTAAATAAAAAAATCTGTTACAGTCATGAAACACAGGGTTAGGGATTATGTCTCAAACACAATCTCAAGAAAACAGTATCATCGTTCCCAATGGAACATTTACTACTACTACTTTATTATTGCACTAATCAACAGTTATAGCATGTAGTAATAACAAACAAATGAAGATCTAAACTTAACCTTTAAAGATCTACTGGAATGTCGGTGATCTCGGACACGTTTCTCTGTTTAAGAATCACTACAGATTAAAACCAAATTCGTAGGACGAAACTATTTTCTATGGCACATGAGATTTTCAAAATTCAAGCGTGATTAAACTTCACAAATACCTCATTATTAAGAGTAAAATAGGTTCCCTTTCAAGTCTGGTTCCTTTCACCGTGTCTTGCTCATATCATCCCTTACTGCCGTCACCCCTGACTTGTTTATTAGAGCATGACATGAACACTCGAATCCCAACTGTATATAATTAATAGTTTTAATGATAAACATTAACCAAAAAATTATATTGAATTATAAAACAAAAACTTAGAAAATTGTTTAATAATAATGCTTTTTAGACCCTGGATATTGTATAGAAATCTGTTTGAGATTCTGCTCTTGAAAAAAAAACATAATTCTCTAAGCAGCTACTTACCGAAAAATATTTAACTATAATATAAATATAAATAATGTAATGTTGGTACCAGACTCCCCCCAGTAGAGGGAGCACTCACCTGAAAAAAGGACACAACTCACTTCCGTTTCCTGCCACGTCACTTCCTACCACATCACTTCCTGTCATTGCATTTCCTGTTTGTTGTATATATAACACTTGTGTTTGCCATTGTTCAGGGCGCAGTATTGTTGGTTTGTACCTTACTGTTTGTATGTTCGAATGTTAGGAGGTTTGTTCATGTTAGCTTGTCAAGCCGTGTCCTTGTTAAACCCTAGTGTCTGTTTGCTAGCCGTTTTCCTGCTAGCCGTTTTTGTTTATAGCTTAACCAGTGCACCTAGTGTTAGCATCTCTGTTCGTGTTCACCTTTGTTCCTCTGGATTCACCGTGTGTAAATAAAGACCACTTGCAAATGGGTCCTACTTTCTCTGCCTCCTCGTTAAAATTAACTTTAATAATTTGAGTGTTAAAACACTTCAAAATGAAACGTAAATAGGGAACAATGTCAAAATTATGGTCAAAAATGGCCAAAATTGCATGAATTTATTTAAAGCCCACTATCAGTAGAAGATAAATTCCTAAACACATTGCCTTTATTCTAATGATAAAAATGTAAAATATAAGAACGTGGTGACCCTATTTTCACAATATTGCTTTTTTTCCTCTAAAGGTAAATAATTATCATCTTTTTCACAATTCTCTCTTTTTCATATATTTATTTATTTATTTAGTTCTTTTTTACTTTTTTTTCCCTCTTAGACACAAGTGGTGTGATCTGAGTGATCAGTGTTTTGCACTCATGAAAATCAATGTTGTGAAGAGGGATGTTGAGGATGTTCAATGATGCCCCGAAGTGTTTCATGCTGCACAGTTATCAGCCGTAAACAGCCACGAGCACAGAGTGTGTAGCTCCTTATGGTGATTAGCCTCAGCGCTCTCCTGTTCCTCTGCTCAGGGCTTCCTGCTCTTCCCATGGTGTCTGCCCTCCTTAAGCTCTGCCCGGACCATCTCATCAAGAGTTCACACCAATTATAACCAATGTGCCTACGCTTGGATTTCTGCAAATGTGGCTTGGGGAAAAAACCTAGTAGAAGATGCTATGCTGAATTTAGAAGGTTTTTAATATCTGGTTTTTGTTTTTGTTACACATTCGATCCCGTTAGGCAACACACATTTTAGGCTATGTTTACCAGATGCCTGATAATCAATGAATTAATCAGACTAATAACTGGAATTATGAAAAAAAAGGGAATATAAAGTATGCCAACCATTTAATCCAGTTAGTTGACAGTGAACTGGTCCTGTAGTGAAATGAATAGTTTTTGCTATATTCTATTAAACTTGCCATAAATTGAATGTTATCTTATATTGTGATTCTTGCATATCTTAATGGGATACATTAAGTAAAAGATAAAACACAATGAAGCATGCAGTTATAAAAGAAATAATAAACTGCATAATATTTTGATGCTCTTATTAACCAGTCATCATATCTAATCACAGCATGTCCTAACATATTTTATTACACTTAGTTCTGGATCACTAGTGTAACGCCATGGCAGCCGTCTCCGGAGTTCTAGCGCTTCCGGTGCAGCGATGACGTCACTTCCGGGGTAGACCGCCACAATGGCGGCACTTCCGGGTCGCAGCATATAAAAGCAGCGCTGCACAAGGCAACAGCGCGAAGTATCGTTTGCCTTACGAACATACTGAGCGTTACTAACCGCTATTTTCTCTGCATTACAGAAAGAAGCCTGAACCACGGATTATCACAGCTCACGCCCCTCTCACAGCCACAGCATACGTCCTGCCTCCCCACAGCCACAGTCTCACAGCCTTTGCCACAGCCAGTGCCTCCACAGCCTTCCTGTTTACACACGTGCCATGTTATATAACCTAGTACCTCTGTATTCTCACTAATTGTAAATAAACACCTTACCTGCATACGGATCCAACTCTCATTCTCCTTTGTGAATGTTACAACTAGTCTGATTCGACCACTAGTTGGATTCCAGCTGTGTTCCAGGAGTGCTTACCAGAATGTCCACTCTGAGTTTCCAAGATGGGGGCATGGCAGTACAAGAACATAACCCTAACCCTAACATCTGTAGTTGAAGGTACATTTGTTACAATTAAATGTTTGCTCCTATCAGGCTTTTTATTTAATAACAAAATAAACTAGCTTTCTGGTAAAGGCAAATCTTCTTAGCACAATAAGATAGCATTGCACAAATGCAGTATGATATGTAACAATAAAAGTTAGTAGCTTTATAAGTTGATTAAAAGCACACTGTACAAAAGCAAAACACACCTAGTGGCCTATATCTTAATCTATATATTTGTCGTTAATTCATTCATTATCTAGCTTTTATCCTGTTCTGGGTCGTGGGGGCGCTGGAGTCTATCCCAGCTAACTTAGTGTGTGAGTAGGGGTACATCCTGTACAATCAGCCGTTAATCACAGGACTAACACTTAGAGACAGACAACCATTCACACACACATTCACTCTTATGGACAATTTAAAGTAGGTAATTCAGCTATGCCCAATCTGGTGTTTGGGGGCGGGAGGAAACCGGAGTACCTGGGGAAACCCATGCAAGCATGGGGAAAACATGCAAACTCCACACAGAAAAAAAAAGTATATAATATTAGATAACTTATTATACATAGGTGGCATGGTGGCTAGGATAGGCTCCAGCGCACCCGGCGACCCTGAACAAGATAAGCGGAAGAGGATGAATGAATGAATGAATGAATGATTATTATACAGGTTTAAATAATGGTCATACAATAGTCATGTACTGAAAAGGTCATTGTAATGTATTTTACATTTGAAGACCTACAAATGTTTTAGAACCCCTACTCTAACACACCTAATAAGCTTCTTGTTGCTATGGCAACATTGGTGGGCGGCATGCTGCTCCTTGCTTGTGCATTAATTTGCTCTGGATTAACAGAGATGCAAATACAGATTTATCCCAGGTTGCTGAGTTGAGGCCAAATATAAACACTTCATTTAGAAGAAGCAACTCGAATGAAATTATTCAAATCCATTAAAAAACAAAACTGCATACAATGCATGTGTGTTTGCATAGCAAGAGATGTTTTTGGGTGGTTGGGTTTGCTCATTGAGGCATTCGGCCATAATTCTTATGAAATCCAAAGAAATCGCTCAGACAGATAGGGATCTGTCTGAATGTTGCGTGGGATTAGACTTTTTGGCACAGACTAGTGTTTCCAAAGTTCTGAGCTGTGCTTTGTGTAGTATGTTCCTTAAAGCCCAGCCAGCTAGTCACTTCCTATTTGTTCATCTCTTCATCTGTAATTCGATTTCCTAGAGTGCCTGGATTCTGTAGAAAGCTTGAAGGCTCGTCCCAGTGCTATGATTTATTACATGCTACCTGAAAAATCATAATACACCATACAACTGATACATTCATTTTATATGTTTTTACATCAAACAGTCATCTTGCACTAATTAGAAAACATCCAGCTGGTTTTAATGGAAGTTTAGTTAAGCACTGGGATAATGTGACTCTCAACTTATGAGGAGTCGTTTTAATTTGCATCATAATTATGAGAGACAATTCAGTTCAACAGTTATGTAGTGCTGTTTTGTGTTCTCTATATTTCCAGAAAACCACACACACACACACACACACACACACACACACACACACACACACACACACACACACACACACACACACACAAACACTTACACCTGCCTACACACATATCAGAAATATAAAATGAGTTAATTGCATGTAACAGCACAGGCTGTGCTACACAATCCAAGCACAGTGATGCCACTTTATCTGTTTAAGGTTCATTGTAATCAGGCACGAAATCCGCTTCTCTTGGAGCTTAAAATGCAGAGGGAGAGCATAGCAAAAACAAAGAGAATGAAAACGATTTCTCTTCCCTTTTATTCCTGTTTGCTATTCAGGCACAAATCAAAGCATGCTGATTTTAGAGAAGCAGCATCTTTAGTGCAGTGAATGGAGACTCACAAGGCCACTCTCTGAAGAGAGGAGAACGAACGCTGATGATTCAGACTAAATGTCACACACACTGTTAAAAAATATTAGGGGAGAGCGGGGACGAAAGTGACGAGGGACAAAAGTAACAAAGCCGATTTTGTCACAGCCCTGACTACATTTGCATATCAAATCGTTTCCCGCGGTAACGTCCAGGGAGCTGTTTTAAGGGGAATGTAAACGGTAAGTAAATTACAAATTGTGCTTCTCTTTTCATGTGTCACAGTAACGATCAATCTACAGGTTATTTATTTAGTGCTGTAACACATCCTGAAGTTTGCCTTGTGAAAGGTTTTCAGGTGAAAAGTAAATCGGGTATAAATGACAGGAGTTCCCGTCGGGACTTTCGTCATAAGGTTTTAGCCGCAGCTTAACTTTTCCACTTACACCTATGGATTTGCAGTGTTTCATTGCAGATGATTTATGCAATAGATTGATATTACTAAAATTTCATATCCTAAACACGTTAAGGTTGCACTGTCAAGTTACTTTATAAACACTTGTAAATTTAATACATTTTTTTTTTTTTGCAAAGATAAACGACAAAATATGCTTACGGTTCCATATTACCAAGGTGATAATCGGCTATACTTAATAAATAAAGTAAGAGGGTAACACAAAAAAAATCAAGCTTGCAATGTGTTATTTTAATCCACTGAAGTAGCAATGTGCAGCGTCTGTGTAAAGTAAAGCGGTACTGCAGTTGTTCAACATTTGTACAAAATACCAGCTGGTATTGAAGACCACACTTATGAGTTACTGACAACAACAATATATCTGTCTAAAAGTTGAGGTTTTTCTGAAACCCCGCTCTCCCCTATGTGTAATCGGGCAAAAACATCATATAAACCAGAACAGTCCTTTCTTGCTTTCTTCTTCCTGAACCTCAAGCTCCATTATTGTACCAGCGACGTGTACATGATATATCGCTTTTTATTCTCTCAAAATAACTAATAGACTCATTTACATCAATGACTCTTTTTTTCAACAGCTTTGTTTGTGCACTTGGTTCTAATCCGACGAACCGGAATAAAATGTTCATTGATGGAGACTTTAACGTCGCTCTGGATAACAGCGTCTGCTAAATACTCTACATGTAAATGTATAATGACTAGTGCCATCCTGACCAGGCAGTTACTAAGGATGACTGAATGAAAGCTGGCTCATGCCATGAATCACATGATTGTTAACGAGCAGGGTGCTCGCTTATAATCCGGCTGTGTCCTGCTGGATTCCGAGCCTGACCAAATCGTCTAGGTTTAAGCAGATCATTATCTCTGTCGGATAATCTAACAATTACGTGTGGAGCCATATTCCAAATTCATGTTTCATTAAAGAACTCGACTGCACCTTTAGTTTCATCTTCCTGTGCTGAGAAAGTAAAAGTCAGAGCCGGCCGTTTTTTATTTTCCAATTGCTCCTTTATTTAATTAACCAAAAAAAAAAAACACACACACACAATCGATTTATGTATCAATACTAGTCGTTTTCGTTCGTTTATGTTCCGTAACAGTTATTACTCCGCTTTTGCCTTCTTTAAAGGACACGACGACAAATGAACATAAGGAACTGTACAGGCTCTCGGTACCGACGAGATCAAGACCAAGAGAACAGACTCTGAGAAAATGACAAGGTTCTGCGAGATCCATCACTGGGTCACTGTAGTGTGAATGAGTGAAGCGATGGAGAGGTTGGCAGGTCAGTTGAAATGGTCAGTCCTACAATCTTTGGTTCCTACAGACGTTCTCGTAGTGCAGATCAAGTGTGTGCAAAGATCATGTGTCTGACCGTCTTCCTTGTGTCTTTTCTATCTCGGCCACTCTTTCTTTCTTTTCGGTTATAAATTGCGTGTGTGTAGGCGGGCGATTTAAGCTCCTGTTCCATCCGAGTCATAACTGTTTGCCTATAGCGCCAGCTAGTGTGAGAAACGGGGAGAAAGCTGAGACGATGGATGAGGGTCGGTGCATGTAGCATAGGCACTTCTTGGAGAAATAAAGCTGCTATATTCCGTCGCATATGGAAACAGCGTGACGGCTAATGAGCTGTGATTATACACTGTGCTGTGATTGTTCCTCCAGGCATTCAATCCCAATACCCTGAGCGAGAGGTGATGTCATGGAATGCTGTCGACGGATGGAGGACGTCATGCCGATGTAATAATGTAGGGTGTGAGCACGAGGGAGAGAGATGACAAGGAGTACGGCGTGTTTGCATAGCTCTCTGTGCAAAAATGATTTTTTTTTTTTTTTTTTATCCCACTCCTCTGTCTCGTCTCCCAACACCATACACACCTCATAACACAAACACACACACACACACACACTTGTGAGAAATGGCACTGAATTGTACCTCTTGTGTGACACTAGGCTGAATGTGTGCATCGTTGTAGGTTTAGATACCCTTATCGAAAAACAACCCGATACATACCGATCGATCATGTGGTCTTAATAATAAAGGATCAAGTGATGTGTGAAAATCATTTACATGAGACATGCAGGTGTGAAAGCATAGGTGAAAATTTTGACTTTTTTCTTTTTTAGGAATATGAAATTTAATGGATTGGGTGTAAAAACACTGAATCGTGTAGAAAGTCACGTGTGCAAAATGACCGGTAAAACAGTGGAAATAGATGAATCGTGTGCAAATCACATGCAAAACCATAAATGGTGTAAAAGCTGCGTGTGAACGTCATTCTAGAAAAAAAAAATCACCCGAAATCTGTGCGTGTACCATAAGTCATCTGTGGAAAGGAAAAAAAAAAAAACGGTTCAAAATCAGATGTGGAAACAATTAGCTAGTGTCAAAGAATTAGTGAAAATAAGCTAAAAAAAAAATTTTTTATTCAATAAAATAAAAAAATATTTAAAACATGGAAACTGTAAAAAATCAATAAATAAATAAAAATCTGTAAAAAAAAAAAATAAAAAAAAAATAAATGAATTATGTAAAATATGATTACGTGACAAGTAACGTTCTACGTAAAAATCCCATGTGAAATAAATTAATTATTTCGAAATCACACACGGGAAATTCATTAACTCGTGTGTGAAAAAATGTCAAATGAAATGAATCAAGCCCACGAGTTTCTCTCAGTGAACTCTATGATTGACTTATATGAACTACGTGTAACTTTTCTCTAAGGGTACGTTTCCTCCAACATCGTCTGACCAGAATTTCGCAAGTCAAAGAAAGAACACCATCTAATGTTTAACTGAAATGGTTACGGTTATTGAATGTATTTATTGGTAAAGGTCTAAATTTTGTACTTTTATTCAGATTTGATCTACAAATAATGCCTGTGTAAATCAATTCATAATGTCCAGATGAGACTATAACCCTGTTGGATTGGAAAGGTTGAAGGTCATTATTTAAATCAGTATGATGGGAAACGTCAATGACCAGAGCAGTGTGTTAATGACTCGTGTTTATTAAAGGTCTCAGACTAAGATCGCTGAATAGTGAAATCACCACTGAAATAAAAAAAAATCCCTCTCGATCAGCACTTACTCTAAAACGTTTAATAAATGGATAGTGTGAACAGAGACCCAGTGTGTGTGAATCAGATGCTATACAGAGGTGATCCGGAGCGGTCTCTAAAACCCAATGTTGAATGTGATTTTAATTGGATTTAAAGGTCAGTGTTTGGAGGAGAACTTTGTCATCTCTCTGAGGATCTCTCTCTCTCTCTCTCTCTCCCGGTCTTTAAATCCCAGCCGCACGACAGCGACGCTACCTTTTCTTTTCCGAGCTTTCTTTCTTCTAATTTCTTTCTCCTTTCTTTCTCTCTCCTCCTCATTGGAAATTGATTGTCTTCTACCATCACAAAGACACTTGTTTTCTGATTGATTTTGGGGGCACCAGAGGAGGGAGAGAAACCTGGACACTGGGAGGCTTCGGAAAAACGCCCTCCAACGCTCCACTCCGACTCAAGAAGATGACACCGGCGGTTGGGGGGAATTGGGGGGGGGGCCTGGCACACAGACGATGGGGTCAATACACAACAGAGTAAATCATAAAAGCAAAGAAAGAAGAGTGGAGGAAGATTTGAAAAATAAATGAATTAATTAAAATAATAACAGTGTGACGTTGTACAGAGAGCTGGGCGACGGAGACCCTCCATAACCTGTGGTGTTTCAATCATATATACAGTTTAAATGTAACGTAAGGAAGGAGAGGAGAGAATACAACGCATGCGTTTCAACAGGGGGTGAAGCAACAACCAAAAATTTACAGGAAATAAAATTCAGATGGCCTTTGAATCCATTTTGACAGACATCTATGGATCCCACCCCATTTGGGTTAATGTGACTTCATTCCTTCCCCCTCACCCTGGCCAAGACGGACAAATAATCCTGCAGTTTTTCTACACATTTAGTTTAATATCCATGCATAAAAGAATGGTCTGCATCTCCCTAACAACAACGCTTGCTGTTTTTCGATTTCTTTTTTTTTTTTTTTTTTTTTTTTTTTTTTTTTAGTTTTTTGTTTTTTTTTTTTTTTTTCAATATCAGAATCACTGGAACAACACACAAGTAACATTATCTAAACAGAAATGCAATTGCGTATATGAATTTAAAAAAAGAAATAAAATAAATAAAAAATACAACCCCATAAATGAAAGCTATAAAAAACAAGATTAGATTCGCTCCTAACATCTCAGTGATGGTTTTGCTCCATGAATCATTTCATCTTCATGTCCCGCTTTGTTCGGATTTCAGCTTACACTCGTGTCTTTCCCTAACACCTAAAACATTTCCGAGTTTGGTATCGTTTAAATCGATTTGTTTTGTCCAGGCTTTGTCTGACATGAAACGGTAACTCTGCAAACACATTTACAGGTCGAACATTCAACAACTCTTGCCTTGAACTTAATTCAATTAATGACTTCAATAAAATAGTTTGGAATTCAGGGAGCATGCTACTGGTATACGACCCAAAAGGAAAGATGGCAAAGCGAAAACGGAAACTCAGAACAGTATAAAGCTTCAAGTCACAATATTTCCAAAACTATTATTTAGCAATATTCATCATCTTTAGGTATCAGTACTATCCTTGTTATTGTTTCATTACATAGCCTTTACATTAAAGCTTTTGAGGTATATCAGAATTTTCATTGTCAACACATGCCTGCCAGATTGTACCACCAGCCGAAGGACACGTGATTGGCGGAGAATTAATCAGCAATTGGATGGGATTTGGCCAGATGCTAATGATTGTGATTGTTTTTTTTTTTTTTTTAAGGAAAAAAAAAAAAAAGGCATATATGATTACGTTGATCACAGCAGCACCAACACACATATACACACTCCCGGAATACTGTAAGACACACGAAAATAACTCTATTGGGAATGTGTGTGTGTGTGTGTGCACGCTCCGATGGTGCCTAGGAGCAAAATCACACTGCACACTTAGCAAATAGCTCCTCAGTGATCCAAACACTATTTGGATGGTAAGAAAAAGCACCCATTTAAATAAATAAATAAATAAATAAATAAATAAATAAATAAATAAATAAATAAATAAATAAATGCAGCAAAAAAAGTTTTCAAACATTTTCTACTAAAACAAAGTGCTTCTTTATCAAAATGGAAAGGGCGGCCTCTAATAGGCCTAGTAGGACACGAGAATTATGGTGTGTGTTTGTGGGTGTGTGTCTGTGTGTGTGTGTGTGCGTGCGTGTCCAGAGCAATCCCACCCGTGGTAGAAGGAAAAAGGCACTCAACGTATACTGCATAGGAGCCACCTCCTTCACCGTGGCATAATGCAGTCTGACTGCTCTGTTTGTGTGTGTGTGCATGTGTGTGTGTGTGTGTGGGATAGTAACTAAGAGAGAGATTCTGTTTGTGTGCTATTGTAATACGAAGAAAAAAGAATTTGTCGCTACATTACAATTATGTAGGGGTGTGTGTGTGTGTGTGTGTGTGTGTGTGTGTGTGTGTGTGTGTGTGTGTGTGTGTATAGAATGACATGGAGAAATGGAGTACGGCAATAATGAGTGTGGTTTGGTAGAACTGGCAGGCTGAAATATCTTTGGTATCAGTGGCTGTGTCCCATGTGCCACTATTATTCTGTGAGGTAGCCGCACTGGTTCTCACTACAAACGATGTGTGTATGTTCAGATTTGTTTTAGGTTTTTTTTTTTTACATTTTGACGAAACAACATTGTTTAAGAACTTTGCTTTTTTTAAAAAAAGAAAGAAAAAAAAAAAATAAATAAAAAATACCTCTGAACCTCTCTGGGTCTAGCTGGCCCTGGGCTGATCACATGACTGATCACATGACTGATCACATGATTCGCGTCTGCACCTTCTTCCTTTCCTGTTTGATGCTACAAATAGTACGTTGTCCTTTTCATACATTCACACTCTAACTTTAAACATGAAATTTCAGGTACGTTAATGACAGCCATTTGCAAACTCCAAATAATCCAGACTGATCGCGTGCAGTTTTCGCGCCGGATCTGACGTCAGAGAGGTTAAAGTTCAGAGGTCGCTCCAGTTTCCGGAGTCTATTTTCAAATTTTTTTTTTGTTCTTGGTTCCACAAACATTGTCCTGTTCCGGTATACACAACAACCCTTTTTTATGTCTCTGATTTCTTCCAGGTTGTTTTTCTCAGAGTTTGTTTGTTCCGCAACTTTGTTAACAAGGTGCTTCTTCACTTGTAGTTTATGTACAACACAGCACAAAGAGTTACATTGAATAGAAACTTTGTGTCTATGGTACTAAATACCCGCATCATTATTATAGAGGAGAAGAGAGAAAGAAGAAGACAGGTGGGGGGGGGGTGAAAAGGAGGTTAGGAAAGAAAGAAAGAGAAGATATTTACATTTCATTTCATATTTTTGGTATGGTTTTAACCTTGTGACGTTATTTCAACACGTTTTCACGTTTGCGGCTTTGTATGATTTGTCGGTTCCTCTTTTACTTTAGAGACTGGAGGGAAGGACGAGATGGGTTTGTTTTTTTCGGAGGGACCGAGTGGCTCGGAGCCACAACGTCCTCCGTGATTATCATTAAGGCATCTGTCATTGGCACTCAATCATACAGTGACATTTTACCTTCACGTTTGGCCACTAGACACTGCCTTCCTCCATGCACAGGAGAAAGCAAGCAGCAGCTGAACTCTTTATCTACTCCCTCTGATTCATGATTGTTTCTACTTTTTTATCTTTGGTAAATCAAAGAGGAAAAAAAATCCTTTGGATACAAATATCAAACCTCATGCAAAAAAAAGGAGATTATTTGGCATAGGGGTGTTGTGAAGCTTTGGTTGGCCCCCAGAACACCGATGAGACTATTAGACTGCAGGAATTGGAACAGAAAACTCAAGAGGTGAATGTTGGCTGTTGTCCAGGAGGTGGCGCCGTTGCTCTGTGCATGAGGAGCGATCTGTCCGGCCCCTTGGCGTGAAAAAAAAAAAAAAAAAAAAAAGATTCTGTAGGCGCCGGCTCAGAGGACTGATTGATTCTTTCCCCATCCCTTTTGTCGTTGTGCTGAAGCAAGAGCACGGCGCCATGCTGGCAGTGAACAAAACCGAGACGCGATCGAGAAAATCGGGACAGGAAACGTGGCCAGAGAATTTAGACGAGTGGCGCGTGTGAGGCATGATTGTAACGCGCAAAACTCCGTTTTTCGTATAAATTTTCGCAGCCAGTCCCCACGACTCTAATTATCAAAGATCAAATTTGTACGAAAAAAATAAAATAAAAAAAAAAAGAATATAATAGAAGATTTGGAGCAGAACTGCTGATTGATCACAGAGAGCTATAGGGGTGCGCGCCAGGATACTTATTGCCATCTCTCCCTTATTTGTTAGTACTATCTTGTTAAGAGACAAAAACAAATCCTGGTTCACCTGGTGCAACTTTAAAAAATGGAACGAAGGGCGAAGAGAACTGAAGGCTTAAGGCTTAAATATCAAGCCTCCCCTCAGACAAGGCCTTAGGCCTTCTTAGGCGAATGACATGAAAACGAGAAATGTCATTAAAAATAAACCTTCCATTCATTCCATTGCATCCTATAGTGAATTTCAGAATCTAAAATAAAAACACACAGGCTAAAAGACAGGGCCCGCCGACACTCTTATCATCAATCACGGCCGTCTGGTGTCCAACAACCAGGGCATCCAGTATCAGCCATGCCCAGCCAAGCAGGTCTCAGTGTGTAAGTTTGGATAGACGTTCAAGCCTTGGAAAAGGTGGTGGCTGACGTGCCAGGCTGTCCAGGGCTGGTGCTGGGTTCTTCGTGCCAGCGGTCCACGCAGCGACGGCGGGCGTTCATGAAGAAGTTGCTCACGGTTGAGAGCTCCAGTCCAAGCTGTTGCGAAATGGTGAGCTGCATCTCTTTGCTGGGCCGCTTGTTCTCCTTGAAGATGGCAATGAGCGTGCGCCGCTGCAGGTCGGTGAAGACCAGCCGCTGCTTCTTGGGCGCCAAGTTGCGGTCTTTGTGCTGCTCTTGCTCCTTCCTTTTGCAGGCTAACAGACAGAACAAGAGAGTCACAGACACACTGAATAGAAATACCAATAAAGCCACAAATCAAAATATAGATTGCTGTGTGGTCATGTGCATAGAGCTGATGGGGAACGAGTAATGAAACAGAAACCATGCTGCAGTGTAAAGGCAGGTGGAATCGGTGGTAAATTAGACAAAGTAGCCTTGAGCACATTTAAAGCAATTGTATATTAACACTCTCAGATATAAAAATAGAAACATGGACTAGCAAGTGTACTTTTATTATGTGTCTTCAGGATCACTGGTGTGATTTTAGGGTTAGGCCAAATGCATATTTCTAGGTGAAAAGAAAAACACCAGGAGGTGTACAGATTGTTACATGTATTCTTCACCCAGAAGAAAGAGGTTGTCATTATTTGGATCATTTTTCGAGATTTTTTAGATATTAATTAAATTGTTTTTACTAATACACGTAGTAATATAAATAGCTGGACATTACACATACATAAGTAAGTATAAGCATTTAGGCATCTATGTCTACATTTGTTGATGGGACTCAGTGGGATTGGCCTATACCTAAATCCATAATAAACCTAATTTAATGTCAAATATATTTGCTGTTTATCATTTTAAATCAATTGAATGAGTGCGACGTAGTGCGAAGCATCAGAATGCTTTAGAATAAAGGTAATGCTGTTTTGCCAAATCTATCAAAATACCCCATAATAATCACAAACAGGTTGTTTATTGTTATCATTATCTAAGACTGGTAGCACGCATTGCTCACATCATCCTCAAATTCTGGTTATCTTACTGACATCACACGTCCACACTGTTTAAGGAGAAAAAAAAATTCTCTCTTTTTATTTATATATACAGTTATGCACATTTTTTTAATCACGTGTTTGAGATCCGTGGCCCTTTAATGTTCGATTTTTGATTGCCTGAAGCCCGGAGAGCAAAATGTAAATGTGTATCTTTGTGTGTGTGCGAACAGGTTTAATAGGAAGCTGTCATCCTCTGGGACTTATATCAGAGAACCCTGGAGCAAAATCCACTATCTTACTCCAAGCTGTTTGGACTCATTCAGAGAAACTACATTCATATGTAAGCTCGAGCTTCCTTTTAGCTCTGCCGACTCTACTACAGATCAGACCGACAATATGGCAACAGGGCTCTCTATAAACCAGGATTAATGTGTGGAAGATGGCAATAAACTGCGATTATTTGCTTTTTAACAGTGCGTTTAGGTGTCTATACGGCCAAATTCTTTTGTACATGTTTTATAAGGTGGCAATTAAGGGTACAAATGCAACATTTATTTCGCTTTCTTTTTAAATTGTGTTTTATGTGCTCGTGCTTTCCCGAACTCGGCGCGTGGCCATGCATGCATTATTATGTAAAAGTGTGCATGTATAGTACTGATGGGATATTCCAGTTTGCTCGGAAGAGTGTGTACTTTCATCTCTTTCTCGCAAGCATTCATCACCCTCACCCATGCATGCACTCTCTCTTTCTCTGTTCTCCCTTTCTTCCTGTCTGTCTGTCTGTCTGTCTGTCTGTCTGTCTCGCGCTCTTTCTTGCGTCCTATTTTTCTGTGTGTGCGTGCGTGCGTGTGTGCGTGCGTGCGTGTGTGTGTGTGCGTGCGTGCGTGCGTGCGTGCGTGTGTGTGTGTGTGTGTGTGTGTGTGTGTGTGTGTGTGTGTG
>JAOUQX010000018.1:2905515-2924634 GCA_028566295.1 Liobagrus marginatus | reverse complement strand
TATACTATAAATATACAGTGTATATACATACTATACTGTAAATATACAGTGTACGTATACATTCTGTGCAATTTGTGTGTGTGTGGCCAGGACAGCGGTGAAATGAAGTGGGTGAAGGGATCAGGAAGTGACCGCAGGCCGGAATTGAACCCGGGTCACCTGCAGCGTAACAGCACTGAGTACTGTACATGTCGATGCGAAAGTGCTACTGATGCTCCACTCCACCAACCTGAGAGATATTTTTGACAGAATGACAAGTAGAACTGGCTATTATCTACATCGGACTCAGCAGTGGTAATAGATTTGTCATGTAGATTATGAGTAAGTTTAAGTTTAAGTTTTAAGTTTTTAAGTTTTAAGCTTGATGATAAGCAATAAACAATAATGGTTTCTTTGTAATGAGTAAAATGCCAATTGAGAGAAAGATCTGTTTCACACCTCTTGTTGACCCGCCACACTCCTCCTTTTGGAAAAAAAAAGACAAACATCTGCCTTAAAGAGCATCTGTCTTAAAGGTAAAATCACAAACACTTACACACCCACAGGACAATCAGACTCGTAAACAGGTCTGCACGACCTTTTAATTTTACTTCAGAATCCGCAACGCTTTCTGTCCCTTTACAGGAAAGACTTTAAACGCATACCACCCAGATACAAATACAATACGAAAATATCGAATCACAAACAAAACGTCTTTAATTGCACCGGTTTATAGGATATCATTTATAATTTTTTCATTTTCAGATCTTATTTATCACATACACATACATGCAGTGAAATGTTTTGATTCTGCATATCCCAGCACATGAATTTGAACGCTGGGGTCAGAGCGCAGGGTCAGCCAGAACAAACGGCACCCCTGGAGCAAGTGAGGTTAAGGGCCTTGCTCAAGGACCCAATGATGGTAGCTTGCCTGGTGTGAGGCTTGAACCCCTGTCCCTCTGATCACTGACCCAGAGCCTTACCATTGCGCCACCACCAAAATATTAGTGATTATATTTTTTATTTGTTTATTTATTTTTTTATTTTTTTATGTATTTATTTTATATTATATTCGTCTCCACAAGATCTTCCCGAACGTTTTCCATCTGTGTTTAAAGTGCAAGTCTAGCATTGGTGCTGGGATGCAATTATTCTTGGACTGTAATATGACCAAAGCTTATTAGAATGAGATTCACAGAAGGTTACTAGTAAATAAAAAACATGTGATCTGTCGGGGGGTATTTACCTTCTGAACCGCAAAGTTGACTTACACCCTGATCACGGTCTAGAGTGTGTGGTGCACTTCTGTACCGATTTGGTGAGAAAATGGACACTTCTTTTACGGTCTACTAGTCATGTCCCTTCTGTTAACAGGTGGTCGAGTTCGGTTTCTTTCCTTTTACACTTCGAGAAGCGAAATAACCATTTACATCAGAACTCTATCTGGTAAACGTTAAGCTGTTGGACTACTGATCTGAAGACCAGGGTTTGATTCAAAGCACCACCAAGCTACCACTGCTGGGCCCCTGAGCAAGGCCCTTAACTCTCAACTGCTCGGTTGTAAGTCGCTCTGAATAAGAACGTCTACTAAATGCTGTAAATGTAAATGTAAAAAAGGTAGATGGTAGATATTTGCTCTCCTCTTTCAATTTTGCCGGTCAAAAATGTTGGCTGATTTTCTGTCTCTTTGGTCCGATTGCCCTTTGCTAGCTGTAACCCACCAGTACTACTTTGTGTTATTGTAAACCTATTAACCAACACCTTTCTCCAAATCCTGATGTTTGGCTATTTCATTGCTGAATGTAGAAGAAGTTTAGAGAGACTAAACGGAAACACAATTTTCTCACGTCATGTTACTGTGATTAAGTAGATCAGAGCTCTGGGAAATGTGTACTTTTCCATTCCAGCAATGCCATTCGAACAGCATGGACGAGGCAACTGTACTAAGCATAAAGTGCCTTGTTCTATATGCCTGGCTTGTATTTTGTCCTGATCTATTGTAATATTCTTCATCTAGCGTGGTCACCATGGTTGCAGCAGCCCTGACGGATGCTTTCAGTTAGCTAATCCAGTCTGAAGCTCTCCAACCCCTGCACTGAAAGCACTTCACGTCAGACACAGATGCTCCTTGTTATAACTTACAAGCATGGGTGAAGCATTAAGCTAAGCTCAGTACACCACTCAACCAATAACCAGAGGCGTGAGCTAGCTCTAATACCTTCACCGAAAACAGTTACTAATCGTGATTGAGCATTTTGTTGCTTTTTCTGTCTATCCATTTATAAATGGAAGAATTCGTTGGAATATTAAGTGGCAGGTTCTCCCGAAGCATGAACAGGGCAGAATGATAATGACATCATTTTGTTTCTTAACTCATAGCTCCAGGATCCCTGATTCAATCTTGACCTCAGATTACATTTGTTTGTGATATTTTTTTATTTTTTTATAGCCCATTGTCCCAGTGTCCATGTAGAGTTATTGCAGGTTCTCTAGTTTTCCCATTTCCCTGATACACTGCAGTTAAAAAAAGAAATAGTTCATTGAAATTCTTTCCATAAGAAGATGCCGTGGTCAGCGCTTAGGGAACACAAAGGGTTTAAAGCTTCAGCGTTAGCCAGTGACACTCTACTGCCCCATCACTGGTATATAGGTTATACATTTCATTCATTCTTTCATCAATTCAGTCATTCATTCTTTTTCATTGTTTTGCACATACCATTATCCAGAGTGACTTTAAGGTGTAAGGGCCTTGCTTAGGGGCCCAGAAGTGGCAGCTTTGGTGGTGCTGGGAATTAAACCCATATTCTTCCCAACAGCAGACCAACGCTTTTCCCACTGATCTACCAAACAGCTACCTGTAATTGACTTTAGTGCCTTGCGTTTTAATCCAGGCTATATTCCTACCCTGTTTCTTTTTTTTTTGTGTGTGTGGATACACTCTGGATCCATCCCAATGCTGCCGGCAATAACATTTTTCCTATTGATAAATAAACGAATGAGGCCAAAACGCTGTAACTGGATTTCAAATGCAAATAAATTTGTGGTTAGTAATTTGAGTAAACTATTAAATATTAGTCGGCATTATTTTAATGATCACTCTAAGCATGTCAAAAGTCCAACTTCCTTTTGTACCTTATAAGGTGTGATGAGCCAGAAAATAAATGTCACATGAACTGGCAATCAGGCCAAACATGCGCACCACTAAAAGCCATTTGGTTTCTCGTCGCTTTTATGTGTGTGTGAGGAAAGAAGAAAAATTGAGCTTGTTCATGGAAACTGACCTACTAATTTGTTCTATGATATCCTAAATGACCGGCATTGTAATTAGATTAGGTTACACTCGTAAAACTCTGTAAAACCATTCAGTCCTATTCATTTTGTTTTTCCTTGCCTGAGTTCCTCCTTTTCCCTCTTTCTTTTGTGTTGTTAATGGTTTAGTACAGTGTCGGCACATGTTGGGGGTGACGTCTCCAACAACATTCCCACAACCCTAATGTCTATATCTATCGATCTATCTTTCTACTCATTTCTATCCTCTCGTTTCAATACAGTCACACTCCAGCTGAATATATTTGATTTTTACGTTTCTTATTTATGCCGCCGATTTTCGAACCATAAAGCGTTCTTGTTCCGGCAATTTGCCAAGTTGCACGAATCAGATAGCTTAAAAATGAGCTCTGAATTGCACGATAGAAAATCTGTGTGCATTACGCTCACTGGAGGTGTAACTTAAATATGTCAGGCTTGTTTTTCTCTCCCTCATTCTCACATTTATAGGAACTGATCACCTTAATAAACAAACCCAGGCCTTGTACGCAAGGCTTGATGGTATTACAGACTTGAGTCATCGGGGGTAAATACCAGTTTTCAGCCCTGCACCCTTTAAACCACAGTAACCTCATAAAACACCAATTACAGAGCTCTTGTATGCAAGCTCACGCGGCTTGTGTTTTTACTGTCCTATGCCAAATGTTCGTGCTTCCCCCTCTTTTTAGAGTTCACAGAAAGTGTTTACACCTCATAGCGCAGGCCATTTGCCCTGTTCTCCTCCTAGTTAACTTGCAGCTTGTCCGTACTCCAGTTACCCAAAGGTGTTGGGTGTTTTGGTATTTGGGATGGGTGGAGGTTTCCTCAAAAATGTTTAACACCAAATGAGGTGTTTGTGATTATGAAGTGGCTAACTAAATAATGCACGAATTTATTATAGGTTTAAAAGGTCTAGGTTTGGAGTAATATTTTGAAACTGTTCTAGTCGTGAACGAAAGCTTACTTTTATGCTCCAAAAATTGAGTTTTTTGTATTGACTACGTCGTAGCAATAGCAAAAATACATTATTGCATACAAATAGGTTTATATATCATCTATATAAACTGGGCCCCTGAGCAAGGCCCTTAACCCTCAACTGCTCTGTTGTAAGGGGCTCTGGATTTGAGCGTCTGCTAAATGCTGTAAATGTAAATGTATAACACGTAAGGTATTTTTTGGCCTGTTTTTTATTTTTCTGAAACTACGGTTCCATGGCATACACAAATATCATTTTCCAATTTAGACTGAAACTTAATTAAATTGAAAAGATGTAGCATGACAGGTCATTTTTATTAAAAAGCATTTTAGACACTACTCGAAGTGAAGAATTGCTCTCACATCAAGCAATATCGAGTTGGCTCTTCAATTTTGTGGCAATTTTTATTTACTAAATATTTGGTTAGTAAAATCAGCATTACAAGGTGGATTTTTACCGTGTGAGTAAATATTTTAACACACAGACAAACCGTTCGGCAATTTTATTGTATTTTTTTGGCGTTGTCGTGGTATGTTAAACAAACTATTAAATCACATTTTCCTTGGCTTCCTGTTGCCTTTCTTTTAAAACCGGGGCAGGGTGTGCAAGTAAAGGGGGTTGAACTAGTGGCTCGGGGAGATTTCTATTCGTTCATAGACGTGTCAATCAAAAACATCGAGCAACCTTATTGGACAACCTTCTTCGGTTTATCGCTCTATCTCCCTGTGCCCCACTCCACTCTTCACATTCTGTCGTCTCACTCCGCCCGTAGGCATAGTGCAGGAGTAGTTGTACGAGAGAATATTTCGATTCGCCTCCAGAGTCGTGAGATGCACGATTAGTTTTTGTAGTTATACATCGAAAAGTAGAGTCGTTGTGAATTAATTCGAGGTGACGTGGAGATACGCGGTGTTGATCGTTTTTGGGCGTTTGAAATCGGACACCGCTGTAACGTCCTCGTTTTTCGCGGAGGGATACACTGTTGGGGATGACAATGTGGAGGAGGCTAAAATGTCTACTAGGAAGATGAGACGGTTAGCGCTGCAGCGACCATAGGAAAACCGTAGTCTATAACTTAGGTAGAGTTGATGCTTAAGTAGTTTATACGTTTGCGTTCGGGTTAGCTCGGATATATTACCCGGGAGTACAAAACTCAAATTATTTGTCAATTTGCGGGGCCTAAAACACGGGAAGGGGGATTTTGTCCCCCAACTTTGTTTTCTTCCTCGCTCTCTCTCTCTCTCCCGAAAGCGCTCCATTTGGATGCCGAACACTTGAAACGATAAAAGGTAAATATTTACGAACATTTCCCTCTGCAGGTTGAATATACCTTGCTTTGTGTGTGCGCTTTAACTTTATTTTAAGGAGTTATGTAACGAATTTCGCCATCTAGTTAAATAGCATAGCAACTTTTTTTGATAACGCGGGTCCCAAGTTTTTTTTGTCTGTGCTCCACTTATAAGCTCCACTCGTGTGTGTGTGTGTGTGTGTGTGCGCGCGCGCGCCTGTGTGCAAGACCGTAGGAAAAAACTTCTTTGTTCCCCAACGTCAAGTGTAAAAGTTATTTGAAGATATTTACTAATCTGTTGTTCTACGTCGTTACTGTTTCTGGTTTTAATGACGCGTCGTGGACCTTTAAGTGTACTTAAAAAGGCAGAACAAACTTTTAAGCCGAACGATTAACAAAATATATTTATAATATTTTTATTAACGATAATGATAATTTATATGGCTATTGAACACGCACTATTTTGCAAATTAATATGCAGGGTCGCGCGAGCGGACACGGCATAAGTGTTTAACAGTAATGCAGCGTTCAATAGGCCAGTTTGTTTATTCCGGTTTTAATAAATTTCCACGCTCTATTCGGTGCCTTTAAAGAGCTTTTGTGGACCAGCGCGACTGTACGCACCCTCTTTCAGATTTTTAAAAGACCGTGGCACAAATTAAAAGATTTCAAGCCCGCTTTGGAAATTTGGAAACTTTTCGTCTCCTTCCTTTGTGTCGTGCGGAGTTTGAGGCCCGTTACCCCCCCCCCAATTCCCCGCGAACCGTTTCCGTTAAATCCACGATATCTGATCATTCAACAAAATCGATTTCACTTTGATTGGAGCGAACAGATAAGGAGTTCCCACCTCAGATCGATAAGGATTTATTTGTGTCCCTAGACCGGTAGAAAAAGAAGAGTAATGGTAATCGAGGGGGATGGAAATGGGTGTGAAGAAGCGTAGGCTGAGACTCTTCATGGCGACTTTAGGGTGAGTTTTCTGAGAGGATAAAGAAACAGAATCCCCTTTTACCGTTTTCCTTCTTATTTTGCCACTTCTCTATTGCTTTCTATATGTACTTACTAAGACCGTGTGTTCATCTCGCTTATGAGGGTGTTATAAATACTTTCTTGGTTTCAGTCTCTGTCAGCAGTGGGAGATTTAGTTTTCACTGAAATGTGTGGAAGTGTTCAGTTATGATGAAGCTACTCTCGTGTTTGATTGGCAGATCGTTACTGCACGTGGCTGTAAATGTCTGCGCGGCTCGCGCTTTGAAACGAACGCAGCAGCAATGTTGAGACCTGTCAATGGCCGTTATTTTAAAGCCACTCTCTCGTTGAGTGTAAAATTGTGTTTTTCTTTTTGTTAAAGAAAAGGAAATGTTTTGGTGTAACATTGAAAGTAAGTTGGGTGGGGGGCTGGGAAAACCTATATGTATGAGTTTATTTTAACGTCGAATTAAGGAACCTGTTTCTGCTACTCTTTATCCTTATTAGTTTGTTTGCTTGTTGGGAATCTAGGGAAAATTGATCCCTTTGGTTTGTTTTTACCACAAATTATTAAATACAGGAATAATGTATAACTGGAAGTGTACTCAGCTCAGTCATTCTGGTACCAGTTGTTTTGGTTTGCACTTGAGCGCTTCTGTTTTGTTTCTAACCTGCACGAATAAACCACAACAAAGAGGGAAAATGTACCGAATTAAATTCAGACTGCTGGAACGCCGAAGTGTATAAACGTGCTTCCGCTATCTGCCATATTCAAGAAAAGCATGACGTACCAATCGGCAATATGTGCTCATGTTGTTATCGGTGTCTCCGTGGAAATTTTCTTTTCTTTGCCTTTTTTTTTAACCACCCTATTTTTATATTGCCTCTGGTTTCCTGACATGCTAAGATATTTAACTGCAAAATTCTTAGCGTCATGTAATAACACTGGGAGGCGTTTTCCTTAATGTAACTGTCTGCTAAAATAGTGTCATGCTAAATTAAAAAGAATTTCAAGGCATACGGATATATAGCCCGTGAGCACCAGCTGAGTCAGTCAGTGTTAAAAGCACTGACGCGGGGATATTCTTAGCAAAGCATTTTGTGATGCACTATGTAGAAGTATCGGCGTCATGGGAGCTAGTTAAACATGTTGTAACCATTGTTTTATTAGATCTTCGCTAGAAAATCGGTTGGTCAGTACTATACGCTGAGAAAGTCAATAGAAATTGAATATTAATGTATTGGTGATCAGTAACCGTCTAATTGGTGAAGTCTTTATTTATGTGCTTGTGATTGAGTTTCTTCACTTCTCCATCAACACACAGTTTCATCTCGTGTTTTCTTGCATATTAATATATTCGCTTGTATATTTGTTTTAGGATTGAGACCTGGTTAGTGCTTTTTGTCCTTTTGAAGAATTGAATGACCGATATTACGGCTGTCGGTTGCTTAATGTGCTACTATACACAGTATAAACACATTCCATTTGGCTTCGTCGGAAGAATAACGCTTTTGTTGTACAATGTTTGGAGAACCGTAGAGACTTTTTAGATGTTATTTGATGATGATATTGCGCAGCTTTTCCTCTCAGCAAAATTGTGAATCGTTTTGATCGGATTCGATAAACTGTGAGGTTAGTCGAAATCCCGGTTTGTTCATTTGTACACATTCATCCAAGGACAGACACTTGGTCACCGTTTCCTGTCCCTTCGTATTTTTTCCCCAGCCGGTGACCACGCATAAGCTGTACATCCGGTTAGATTTGGCTGTGTTTTTAATCCGCGTTTAGTGACAGATGATGGCAGAAACGTCTCTGCGAGTTAGTCAGAGAGCAGATTAAAGTCTCTCATGGCCTTTATTCTGCAGCCATAACACTTTAATAGCTGCTGTATTGAAACATGAGCCAATATTTGCGGTGCTGGCTCAAGTTTATAGTTTGGGCTGCTATTGCTTTGTACAAATCGGTGGCCATGCACGAACGGAAATAGCGAAGGGATGGACATGTGCTTATAACGATGCTTTTGAAGTATTGTTATTGTAGCTTGCTGTTGAACTACTAGAAAGCATCTTAAACCAGTCAGCGTGTGTTTTAATCCCATAAACTGCATGCCGACCCTAAATCCTGTTTGATAACAGACAGTAGTTGAGTTGCTCGCAGTGGTTATTTTATTAATTTTTTTGTCTTGATTTTTTTTTGACCATTTTACTTGTAGCAACGAGTAAACAGAGAGTAACGCTGGTTTAATATTACAGTAAAATGTTTGCTCGGGTGTGGTCGGCTTTTGTAGGTTTTGGGACCGGAGACTGGCATTTGGTGCTGATGTCAGGTTAACCAAAATGTGCTGTGTGCTGTGATGTGGTGCATTGTGGGAAAGCAGAGTTTGAAGCTTTTCTGTGATGTGAGAAAGAGAAAGGCTCTCGCCGCGATGCACAGCAATACCATGCTGTTAAATCATCCTTGACCACTTCGTAGCTGCGAAGTGTGCGTTCCTTTAACTCCGCTTCATTTGGAGTGTCTGGATTTGTGTTTGTTTTTTGGAATGCACCAATGTGTAAATGCTAGTTTTTTTTTTTCTTAAGAGTCGATGATTCATATTGTTGCTCATTTTATTAGACGCGTGTTGATTTGACCAGGTTGTCTGGTTTCTGTTCTGTTCGGAAATAAACTGGTATTTTATTATTAATAAAATTCCTCTTTGTCCGATCTGCTTCATTTAAATGTACTTTAGTATTTTATTAAGGGAACTTTCCTGCCTGGTGCTTTTTACTTCTTCTGAAATTTGATGGATTTACCCTCAGATCGTGGCTCATTGTGGCTAGAAACTGAGAATTATGGTGTGGGCTAAATATTTTCATGCTTGTTCTAATTTTGGAGGTTTCCTCCGAATAACCTAAACATTGTTAAAGGGAAATTAGTTTAATCCAAACATAATGCACTAGCACTAAAATGCTAACTAGCAAGCCGCTTCTTGTCCGTTTCTCAGTCAGGAAATGGACAAGACTGGCTGTTTTAGCCTTCATTATGTTTAGGCAAGTGAAGAAAAAAGCTAAAAAATGTTTTATAAAGTGACACTAATTCCCCAACAAGTCACATGAGCTAAATGCTATTGATAGCATGTCATGGTTGTTAAAAATAAAAGTGGGAAGTGGGGGAAACCCCTTCATGACCTGACTACTTTCAGCAGTGATATAATATTTGGCCCTGTTGCAGATAAAAAATGAAATGGAGTAAAATGTTTAAGCTTAAATCCAGTTAGAAGGCCAACTCGTCACAGCATGCACAGGTTGAGTTAGTTTGGTTGTTGTGAGTTTATCCCCTCCATTTTGTCCAGTTTAGTCGTTCCAGTCGGTGGCTGATAAGCAGGTCACTCACCACCCCCACCCCACATGTTTGTATTGCATTATCCACCCCTTTTCTGCCAAGTTGGTTACAAGTTTAGGCAATCAAATCATGGCACTGGGCTTTTCACCTGTCTGATCGGCTTAAAGTTGCATCTAGTAACGAGAAGTATACTGATCTGGAATCAGTGTGTCCTAATGCCCATCAGCACAAGCCCAAAAGTTTCTGCACTCTTGGCCATTGAGCAGAGTTCAGGATATGTTTTCCGGAAGCTCATTGTTCCCGCTTTCCCCCCGTAGGGTTGTAACGTGGCAGAGTCTATGTGTGTATACTGAGTAAGAATGAGCGATACCGGAATCAGAATGAGCACTGCAACAACCGACAAGGAGCTCAGCGACCTTCTGGACTTCAGCGCCGTAAGTGCAGATTTCCGCCACTCGCCTTTGTTCGAACTTTTCGCCATTCCGTACGTTTTGCGCTTTGTCTTTCACCGAGTGTAAACACATTTTTTTTTCTATTTCTTCTCTGTCCTGTAGATGTTTCCTCTTCCAGGGTCGAACGGGAAAAACAGATCCAGCGCCCAGGCTGGTGGTCAGTTTTCAGGAGCAGGTAGGAAACGATATTCCACTCAGCGATGTTGAAATCTTACACAGCACGTTGCCTAACCTTGTTTATGTATAAAATACTCAATTTTTGTCCAAATGTTGGCACATGAGCTTTTAACATGGTGTTAACTGTCATCTTGTAATGATTCATGCCACATTTGTTGACTGTGGACTGTAATCGAAAGATGTAGCTTTAAAAAAAAGATAACAAATATGCCACTTGTGCAGGAGTCCACTTGTCACGAAATATCTTGCAAGGATATAAAACGGGGTCCTTGTCTTAAGCCGTTTTTTAATAAGCTGTAGCCTGATGTAACATTATATTGGTAGGTCAGTGCTTAAGGTGTTGGACTGCTGATCAGAAGATCGTGGGGTTCGATTCCCAGCACCACCAAAAGCTGCCACTTGCGGGCCCCTGTGCAAGGCCCTTATCCCCCAACTGCTCAGTTGGATAAATAAGATAAATGTTAGTCGCCCTGGATAAAGGTGTCTACTAAATGCTGCAAATGTCAGTTCACATCACAGTTTTGATTCTGCTGCAGCAGTGCATTTGTCTCTCTATCTCCTTAAACTAATTTACTAATTTGTTCTTATTAACCTCCTTTCCCACAGACAACAGCAACAAACGTTAAAACAAATATACAAATCAAATCTTTCTCATCACCCCAGGGTGTGCTCTCTCTCTCCCTCTCTCTGTCTCTCTCTCTCTCGCTCTCTCTCTCTCGCTCTCTCTCTCTCGCTCTCTCTCACTCTCTGACTCCTTTCACTTCACCCGCTTTCTCTCCAGGCTGAATCTTTAACGTATTTCTTAATTACTCTGTGGTATTCCAGCAAGAGGAGCTTTCCCCTTCGGTAACTAATTACCTGTAGTGCGCAATATAACAGAGTGGTTCAGTGGCAGCGAACTCCCTTCCCCGTACAAAGCCCAATATCAACTTGCATGTCACCGTTTGTAATCGGATCAGGGCGAAGAGACGCACTCCCGTTGAAATGATGATCTGGAAAAGGTGACGGTTACTCACATTGTCCAAAGGTTTGGCTTCTGTATTGTGACATGCAGCACTCGCAGGTCCGAGGACAAAAGTGCTGTTCTGAAATCGTAGACGAGCAAGACAATAGCACGTGCGCTATCTGTAGTTTGTACGCCCTCCGGTGATTCGACTCAGCATGCGTACGTGTCTGGATGCTTTTTATTAGTCGAGGCACAAATTGGTCCACGAATGCTCTCTGGTTTCAGTGTCTATCCTTAAGAGGGTGGAAGAAACGCGGCACGCGCCACGGCGTATCCGCACACATGGCCGAAGCCTTATGCGCATAAAATCTGTGTATGCACCCGCACAGGACTGTATACTTGCACCCACGCATTCCTCTACACGTACAACTACACACCTGTTTACACATACGCACACTTATAGCTACACACGTGCAGACACCTACATCAATCTCTACCCACATCTGTACGTCTAAATCAACACAACTCCTCACACCAACCGAGATAAATAAAGTATCCATCCATCCATCCATCGCTGTAGGTAAGCGTTAGGAATGTGCCAGTCACACACAGTTGACATTTCAGATGGACTCCCCAGCGTCGGTTTACACGTTTTCAACACGTGTGAAGGTCGAAGTCTTTCACCAGCTTGAACACCCACCAATTGCATGAAGACATTTACACTGACTTCCTCCAGCTGTAAAAAGGCTCCGCAAGCAGCCCTGAGAAGGCGCATGAATCTCTGAGATGTGTAGTGTCTGTGCCTGAAGTCAGAGACCTTTTTTAGATCTCCTGAGCATCATTTTGACACAGGCCTCCAAAACCAGCCTGGAATTCTTTTAGTTAAATTGGTGGTTTTTTTTTTTTTTTTTGTTTTTTTTTTTTCCCCCCCCTGAGTTCATTCATCTTTTAATGTTTGTCATTCTCTGTCCCCTTTCACTGATTGTACTCAGGGATGATTAGAATTGAAAAAGCCCGGTATAAATTTCTCATCTCAATCCCATCTTTCTGAGATTAGACGCTACCAGTTGTCAGCGTTCGCCGCGTATCAGCTGTGGTCCTGTGAGGAAGAACCGATTCCCCTAGGTGTTGCAGGCCAGAGAGTTTCATTTACTGAGTATGCGAAAGTGAGAACAACCGGGATATATATATATAACAGCAAAACTCTGCTGAAACACACAGAGGAACACTGAGGTTTGCATGAACAGAACTTTCCATTCCTGAAGGCAGATGTGGGCCTCGGAGTGAGAAAGGAAGCGTGAAGATGTAGTTTTGTTTTTGCGGCTGTTATAACAACACTATGTAGAGCTGCTCTGATTTGGATCACAATGAAGGTCCTGAGAATAATAATAATTACTAAAAATAATTAGTTTACTGGTCAGTATGTTTTAACTACAGACCTAAATCACTGCTTGATGCTAATGTTTCTTGGTACTTCGAGTCATCTCGGGTTTAGATTGCTTAGGCTACCTCATGTTTGCTCCATACAGGAAAATTAATTTAGACTAAAAAGGAATTAAGTAAGGCTTTAAAATACAGAGGATGGGATTAGTCTGCGTAGCCATGACTTCTCATTATGTATCAAATGCGCAATATCCGTGTTGGCCAGAAAGTGTTGGACTAACATTTTCCACTGTTTCTAAGCCATTTCTTTGGCTTTGTGCCGATTTCAAGGCTCATCCATGCAACTTAAATAGTACATTTGGAGACAGCACTAAACAACATCAGGGCATCATGAGGTAAATTCTGTTTAAATGCATGCGTCAGATAGAAACGTTTGTTGCAGGAAGTTGGATTGTTTTTCTTTAGGTATTTGTCAAGGGAGGAAAGGACAGCAGCAGATAATCAGTTTATCAGTGTTCTACCGAACCAAAGTAAAGGAAAGGTAACATTAAATAAAGGAACAAAAACTAGGATTCTGATCAGGATTTTTGCAGCCGAGTACCGATTAGTTGTCATGGTGATCGACCGATCCCGATGCTTCAAGCTTTATATAGCTGATATGAGCGCTCTCTGGTCACCGTTAACCTATTTTGATGTCTGAAGCTTTATATAACAGATATGAGGGCTCTGATCTCTGTTAACATTTTTTCAGATGAAGTAATACTGTAGATGTTGCATTTGTTATATTTTTATATATGTAGTTGTTACATTTATTATTATTATTTTATTGTATTTTTTTTTACGATAATGATGTCATGTACCCTGTTAAAACAATAGTTACAAAATAATCACAAAAAGGATTCGTTATGCAGTGGTTAAATGTCAATAAGCTTTTAAAATGGGGTTTATGCAGGACACTACGTTTATCAGGATACTTAATATCAGACAAAAATAATTACCAACAAATATCGGTTCGTGATATTGGCCAAGTTTAGTGAGAACCGATTGGGTCGTAAAATGTGATTATTGCCGATACCGATTGATCGGCGCATCACTTATAAACGACCCATGTAGCCCCGTGGACACCTGTTTCGCCATGAGAACAGCGACACTGATTTCTCTGTTTGTCTTTCTCAAGGAAAAAAACGAACCGTCTACATGTCTGCTGTAAAGGTTCTATCTGTATGCAATTTCACTTAATTAGAAAATTATATTAATCTAAAATACACAGTCCTAACCCTATTACTTTTACCTTTTAAGACCTTTAATAACTAACTGACTTTTACTTGGAAAAGAAATAAACGAAGCAGCCGTGACATCATTATTATTAAACGCATTTGTTGTGTTAGCAATTTTATGTGTGTGACTGCGTTGATCGAAAATCGTTTCTTTTCGCTTTTATTCAGAACTGTGTGTCTTGTGGCTTTGTGGTTTTAGCCCCTTTGTGTTCACCTTGTGTGCATGTATGTCGTAAGTTACACTCATCGCCTATGACTCAGCGGTGACTAGACCCATTCCAACATTTTTCCTCGTAATTATAGCTCGCTCCTTTTAGCGGGCTTACCGTGTGCCTTCTTCTCCCTAACGAGCTGTGTAGATGTGTCGCTCTTGACTCACCCTCTGAGCTGTACCGTACACACACCGTCTCTCAGTCGTGCCTGCGGGCCAGAGAGCGGCATAGAACTAAAGTTTCATGACTGCCAGCTTACGCTTCCATTGTCCTGTAATCACTGTGTCTGCGCAAACAGGTAGCGTGCGAGAGCACTTTGAGCCAGTGAATAGCACATCGGCTGTCCAGACGCTAATGACTCAGCGGCTTGTAAACGAAGAAAAAAGAAAAGCAATGACAGACAAAGAGCCACATGTACACACACACACACACACACACACACGAGCATGCATACACGTTCACAAGGAACCAAGAACGTTTAGGAGAATATAAAATGGTGATCTGTTCACTGCACAGGTTTCGCATGTGACCGTGTGCTCATGCCGACAGAATCAGCTGCAGCCGTTAGGTTCTAACCAGCAGTGGAAAAGTGTGCGATGGGGCTTTTTATTTTTTTACTGATCCTTCAGAGAAAAGTTTTGTTTATTCAGGTGCTGGGGGAATGGCGCACAAACTTATAGGTGCAGCTTTTCCCCTAAAGACTTGAAGTGTTTTAGTGTGAACCGTGTGCCAGAGCGGTGCAGTTTTTACACGTTCTCCTGCCAGTCTTCTGTTAGTCATCTTCCCTGTTAGCAAGCTAATAAATATGAATTAAAGCTGTTTTCGATAGTTTCTCTCACATACACCCCCACGTAGCGTCGTCCTACTGTTGCCTCTGACATTCCACAGCGTTAGGCGTCTGGTTCCTTTTTTTTTTTTTTTTTTTTTTGTCCCCCCACATTAAGGCGCTTGCTCTCACTTCACGAGTGGCTGGAAACGGGTCGCTCCCTGCACCAGGGTCCTTGATATGTTCCACACTTGCCGGAAGCCCCTTTATTGTTTAGGCCTGTAGATAAATAAACGGCTCTTAATGTGATTTCCAGGGGTATTGTTTAAAGGTAGGCAGTGTGGCGCAGAAAAACAGCTCGCCGTTTCACACACTCTATTCGTTCTTTCCTGTTTTCTCGGTTCTGCTCCGTCGATGATGTGTGCACGCGTTGACGGGCACCGCATTTCAGGGCACACCAGTTTAAGGTGAGGGGTGTGCGAGTTTGCGCGTCGATTGTTATTTATTTATTTTTGACACCAGCCCACGTCTCGCCGCTTCAGATCACGCTGGTGGCAGATTACGGTTGTCACGGCGATCGCGGCAGCCGTGTGCTTTTGGTCCGGTTCTGCTCCGCTGCCGACACAGTCATGGATTCTTTCTTCCTTCTCTCTCCCTTCGCTTTTAATTAGACAACAAAAAATATGAATATTTATAAGGCTGGGGTTCATTAATATGCACGCTTATGTAAATGAGCTCGTAATTAAGGCTTTTCTCCCCAGAGATCATTGCCAGCGTAAAAGTGACAGAGTCCTGTGCAGGAGGGGGGGGGGGGGGTGGCTGATTCTAGAAATTTCTGTTCCATAAATCAAAAATTCTGTCGTCTCTACTACTGGAGTGTGTGTATGTCATGTTCATATTGGTGCCTTAAAAGTAAAAGATTGGACATTTAGGTTTGCACTAGATAGCATAGCCTATCGATGGAGTCGGCACAGCAGGTGCCCCGTATTGTGCAAAACCAACATGCCGTTCATGTTGATAATAAACGTATAGCTAGGCATCCATAAGGTGTGACGAGCCTAACGAGGCTCCTGTACCTATAACTCTGATTAATTTGCATCTCGCCGGAGTATGCTTCTATAAGGAGCGTGCAGATGTAAAGACAAGTACCGGTATACAAACTAACATTCACGAGGTACTAATAAGGTTGCGGCTCGATGTGTAACGTACAACTTAGAACATTTTACCGCTTTGTATTGTCATGTCCCCCCCTTCACCTTATTCAGCACGGCGACGCAGCAAAACTAAACCAATCCTCTTTAAATGGACGGATTACCCAAAATCCATTCTCAATGGTTGGTTGATGTGGGCAGCACAGAAATAAACGATTTCTCTCCGTATTTATGCTGTGCCAACCACGGGTATTTAAATTTTGTTCCGATTTTACGCTTTTTATGAATAGCCGACTGATTTCTTCTGTGACGACTCGCTTAGCGTAAGCACCGAACTAATGTTCAATGCTAAACAGTCTGTGTATTAATCCTAACATGTTCGGTTCATTCTAATCGCTTTAGATGAGCTGTAACAGGTTTTGTATAAGCAGGGCTTTTTGTTTCAGGTTTGGAAGATCGAAGTGGATCGGGCTCCTGGGGCTCAGCAGAGCAGAACAGTCCATCCTTCAGCTCACGGGTAAGAGCTAACAGACCGGCATTGCTGGGAGTGCTTAAAACACCTAGCATGTTGAAACAGAGCTGCTTTTCTTTCGAGCTCAACCGTGTCTGTCCGCGTCGCAGCCAATTAGGTGTGAGAAACTGATCGACAGAGCAGGATGTTTCAGGTGTTTACTCTCTATGGCGGCGGGTGACCGATGCTGATGGGTGTCGCTGATGGGTGACCGGATGCCTAGTGTCTTTTATAGATTTGGAGTTTTGTAATTAAAGCAAAAAATCACTATATGGCTCAATACCAGGTGTAAGTTAAGTTTTAACTATTCGCCGACCCACGATAAATAGCAACCTAAACAAACCGAGCGCTCCCTTCGTGTTCTCTTTGACACGTACACACTGATTATGCTTTGAGATCTGCATCCTCAGGTCACCAGACAGGAGCTCAAACCACGACCGCTGATTAAATTAAGGATCAGACGCACCGTAAAAAGCCAAGCAGGGCCCTTTAGCCACTCCGTAAATATGCACAGACGTCTGCTAACGTAGCGGTCGATTCACATTTCCTAATCGTCAGCCACGTCAAACACATGGGTGAGGTTTCACTAGGTCAGTTGGTCAGGCAGAGAGCATCAGAAGCATAGTGACATTCGTCTGATTAGAGGCAGATAAGACCAAGTGATGACACTGACCCAGTAGACCGCCTGCATCAGGACTCGGTTGACCGTACCAACTCGTTTATTTCTGGATTATGGGGCAAATATGAAAAAGTACATTTATAATAAACAAATCATTTTTCTATAGATAACTAGATTAATAATTTGGCTTTATTAATGAGGAACAGATTTGTTTGTTCTGAAAAAAAAAACCCGTTGTGCTGCATCGTGCACATGGTAATGCTGGTGTGTTTTCCGAAGTGTCTTTGCAGCATGCAGTCCGATTGTTTGCTCTAACTTGTTGTTGTGCTACAAATGCTTATTTTGGTTGTTTGTTTAGGCATTCGACAATGTGGGTCACTACAATGAGCATGATGGCATGTCCCCTTCGTCGATGTACAGCTCAGGTATTGGAGGTATGTCTTATCAAAAATATGGCAGTGTGTAAAGCGCTACTTGTGTCATTCATTTAAACGATAATCCACAATTAAGAGACACTTTTGAGACTGCTACTTGAATAATGACATGTTAAACAAGTGCATTAATATAATCCTGAGACTTTGTTTAGTTTCCCCATTAATCAGATTTGATAAATCCATAGCACAGTGTTAGAAATGTGCTTTTATACCGTTGATATGATTAGACTTCTCTCTGTGGCGTCCAGACACAAAACCCTCAGCTCGCTTTAGGATCCCCACTCCGGAAGTGGTCGCGCTGGAATTCCCTCAGTTAAAGAGCACACTTTGGTAGTGTTTTGGGGGGTTTGGGGATGCGAGTGTCAGGAACGAGGTTAAGTCCACTGGAGCGCAGCTCTCTCCGCTGGGACTTAAACAAGGGGAGACGGCTGACTATGGTTGCGAAAGCGGGGGTTGTGTAATTAGCGCCGGAGCATTTATAATGGGCCAGTTTGTTGTTTGGAGCACAGGATGAAGCCGTAAACAGTGCACCTCATAGACTCTGGCAGCCCAGCCGAGCCAGATGGAGCCCAGCCAAACACTGCAAGTGTAGCCCTTCATCTAGCACCGTCGCACTACGTATAACACACTACTGGAGTCTGCTGCTTGCTTTGATATTTAATGTGTTTTAATGATTGGTCGGATTTGGTTTAATATCAACAGGCTTTTATTTTCCTAGTAGATGCTTTATTTAATGCTTGCATAAGTGTGTATCTGTACGTACACTATAAATACTGTATTTTATTAAATCTCCATGTTCATGTCCATAACTATACTAAATGTATACTTTAGTAAGAAGCAGCTTTTAGTGTTTCTTTTAACCCAAACAACAAAGAGCTCCCTCTTCCAAATGTTATGTACAAAATTATTTGTCCACCTCCTTATACCATGTCGTTGAAGGCACGTCCCACCCCAGCTTTGTTTTTAAACTTTATATGGAAAAAGCCTTTTAATTATTCCATTCAGTAGATACTAAACAGGATGCTCCAATCAGGGTTTTTGCAACTGATCCCGATGCTAAAAACTTTTATATGCTTATTTTATATATTACCTTTTGATATGTACTGTAGTTCATATAATAAGATATGTAGCTCTCTGATCACCCTTAACCTTTTTTTCAGATAAAGACGCTACCTTTATAGTTTATATATATTTATACAGTAATAAATGGAATATATGTAATGTAATCAGTACTAAGTGGTGGTATTAAGGGTGGTGGTGGCTCAGCGGTCTAAGGCTCTGGGTCAGTGATCAGAGGGTCGGGGGTTCAAGCCTCGCACCAGGCAAGCTACCATCATTGGGTCCTTGA